>QXTE01000625.1:0-190532 GCA_003942145.1 Platysternon megacephalum | reverse complement strand
ATCGAGGTAACGCTGCTAAATTCGACCTAAAATCGTAGTGTAGACCAGGCCTAAGTTAGGCATTCCTTCGGACTTCTCGGTGTTCTTATGTATGTTCTTCTGGTAAGCCTGCCTCCGCTCCTTTATCTTTAAACACAACTCTGCACGTCCCGTTCATGGTCCTTTTCCAACAAGCCATGAGAAATCTGCCTGTAGGAATCGAAGTTCCTATGGCTGGAGTGGAGCTGGGACTGCACAGCCTGGTCTCCCCATATACTCAGTAGATCCAACAGTTCCAAGTGGGAAAGCATTTGCTGTGTGGAGCCACCATGATCAGCTGGGAAGATGTGAAGTCAGATGCCTATTTACCTGGTTGCAGGGCAGCGGAGTTCGAACTGCAGACTAGAGTGGTCAGGATGGGTATTGTGGGACACCTCCTGGAGACCATTTATAGTGACATAAGCATAACCGGTGTCCACACTGACATTTTGTCAACATGACTTTGCTGCAAAAAGCTCTATGCCTCTCATCAAGGTGGTTTATTGTGTTGACAAAGCAGGAGATTTTTGTCAGCAGAAGGAACATTCTAGTGTGTACACCTCCACTGTTTCGTTGATAAAACTGTGTAGTGTAGACAAGGCCTAACTTATTATAGAAAAATATGTTAACAAGGATACATAAAGGTCACTTGGAAAATCTAAGAGAAGGGCTGGAGCCAATTTATACTGTCCTCAAATGAACAGCTAATTCAGAATAAGGCACTCTTATTTCAGAGCATCCACTCCTTTAAGTGAGAGTGACACATTTTTCCAAAATAGTTGCTTTTACTGTTGGAGGCCTGGCCTAGAGCACAAAGTTAGGTTGAAGCACGGCAGCTGACGTTGACCTAGTTGTACATGTGTCTACAGTTAATTTGTCTCCCACTGACATAAGTGCCCTGTTATGCTGACATAATAACACCACCTCCCCGAGCAGTGTAGCACCACGGTCGATATACTTAGGTTGGCACAATGACCCAAGTGTCCTCCAGCAGCTATCCCGCAATGCCCCACCACTGAGCGCTCTGGTCACTATTGTGAACTCCACTGCCTAGGAGTCACATAGAACAGAAGGTCCCCCTGCCACATTTAAAGCCCTGTGAATTTTTGAAATTCCTTTTCCTGATTGTCCAGCTTCACTTGTACACCTAGTAGCTCTCTATTGTTGACCGCAACTGCCAAGCTGACCATGCCGGCTACATGCTCCTGGAGTAGACAGGAGATATTGGCTCTCCTAGGCTTGTGGGGAGAAGAGGCTGTGCAGGCACAGCTCCGATATGTCAACATCTACAAGCAGCTGTAGAAATGTCAACATCTACAAGCAGATTGGAGAACACTCCAAGTTCATAGATTTCCACCTTCACTCGGCTGTGACCTGACAAAGGGGGCATCCTTTACAAGGAACAGGTGAGAGTTAGGGGATATTTCCAGGCTACGTTTAAAAAGAAATGCCTCTGGGTTGTTTTAAAGAACAATACAGGCAGCACAGAGGAATTGGAATGGGATACGGAGACATTTACCTCTTGGTCATTGGTTCCTATATGGCCCCGTGTTGGGAGAGAGGGTACCACCATGGGAGTGGAGCCTTCCACACCTTGGGCCCCAGTCGCAATACAGCCATGTAGAGGGGAACTGGTATCTCTATGGGAACTGCAGCAAAGAATCCTGTGGCACCTTATAGACTAACAGACGTTTTGCAGCATGAGCTTTCGTGGGTGAATACCCACTTCTTCGGACTTGCACCCACGAAAGCTCATGCTGCAAAACGTCTGTTAGTCTATAAGGTGCCACAGGATTCTTTGCTGCTTTTACAGATCCAGACTAACACGGCTACCCCTCTGATACTTGACTCTATGGGAACTGGGATTTGTAGCTTTACACCTCTAGGTCACTGATATGACTCTGAGCCCAGGTCAGCACAGGGAGCTGAAGTTAGTGGACTGGAAATAGGATGTGCAGCATGAATCTGAACGACTGGCTGACTCAGGGGAGTGGACTTGAGAGCCAGTTACTTCTAGGGTGCTGGTTCTATCTCACCCAGTTCTGTAGTGAAAGGCTTTGTCACCTGACAGCTCTTGGGTGAAATATGCTGGTATTTTCCACTATTTCCTAGTGGCATATGTCAGGGTAGGGAAGGATTAGGTGTGAAGACTTGGTTTGGGTGTGGGTAGATCAGGGGTAGGCAACCTATGGCACGCGTGCCGAAGGCGGCACACGAGCGGATTTTCAGCGGCACTCACACTGCCCGGGTCCCGGCCACTGGTCCGGGGGGCTCTGCATTTTAAGTTAATTTTAAATGAAGCTTCTTAAACATTTTAAAAATCTTATTTACTTTACATACAACAATAGTTTAGTTATATATTATAGACTTGTAGAAAGAGACCTTCTAAAAATGTTAAAATGTATTACTGGCACGCGAAACCTTAAATTAGAGTGAATAAATGAAGACTCGGCACAGCACTCCTGAAAGGTTGCCGACCCCTGGGGTAGATGAATGTGACATGACCTCAATAGGTCTAGGGCAAATGGTAAGTTGTGGTTGGGAATGACAGGACTAAGGCATTGGTGGGCTATGGAGGCCACCAGTTTGGAGGAGAAGAGGGAAGAGATGTCCAGCCCTCCTTGGGTAGAGGGTAAGTTCACCATGACATAGGATTTAGGGGGAGAGAAAAGGAGATCCTGGATGGCCCCCAAACTGGCGAGTGATTACCTGCACCGGGAGCAGATCATGGGTTAAAATCTCCATGGCTAGGATGTGTGGGGAGGCCTCGCTGCTTAGCCCTGACACTGCAGCCTTTCTATTCCTGGCAGGAGGCCATCCATGGACTTGGGCACCAGGCCATGTGCCCACATGCCAGGAGCAGCTGCTCTGCATGAAATCACAATGAGAATCCCATGAGATTAAAAAATAGCATTTAACTTTCCATTTAGCACTATCTGCTCCTAACCCTGTGGGGACAAGCAAACACCAGGGGAAGGATGAGGTTTCCATGTGGCTGGGAGTGAAGTCGCCTTAGGCCAGTGACAACCCTAACAAAGGGGCCTGGAACTGGGCAGGCCTAACTTTGCCACATTGTGTATGAAATCTTATCAGTTCATACAAGTTTATCTGAGCGGAACTGGTCCTGAAAATCAGCTTATCCCCTGATGCCCCACAGTGAGGTCCTGGCATCTGGTTTTAGTCTCGCAAATGGGCAGGTATTTTCCATTCCCCGCTCCAGATTTTTCAACAACAAGGCGGAATAAATCTCAGATTTAGAGAAGGGAGGTTTGCTTTGAGACGTCTGACACCAGAGAGACAATATAGGCACCTTGTAGAACCCTGAAGCAGTAGGGATTAATCCTGCCCTATAGCACCCACTGCTCTTCCAGTCTTGGGGCTCCATGCAGCTCTGCCAATGCCTCTCAATCTTGACCTGGTTATTATAGCCCTGGGGTATGAAACACACACAGAGCGCTCCCAAAGCGCCTCACTCCTGAGCCACAGGCCAGCCTGCTGTTCCAGCCCTCAGGCCTGACACATACACAGCTCTTCTGATGTCCCTCAATCCTGACCTGCAGCTCCCTGTGCTTTCTATAATTTAGCCTCTTCTACAGAAAGTTGGCTGATATAACCAATTGTGTTATTCCCATTGCAGAATTCCTTGCAGCCTGCAATCATTTGTGACAGATTTGAGGATGAAGAGCCGAACTTGTAAGTTTGGGGAGGTGGACGGCAGAGCGGTGAGGAGGCGGCTGGTGAGGGTGGCCAGTGGAGTGTGAGCAGGTGGCCAGAGGAGTGGCGAGCAGGCGGCTGGCGAGGGCAGCCGGTGAGGGTGGCTGGTGCGCGGAGCAAGTGCCCAGGCACCATAGCACTTATAGCACTCCCCCCACCACAATGGGCGGTGAATTCACTCAGATGCATCTATGAATGCTGGGTGTTCACTGACCAAGGACAACAACTGTGAGTGGGGTATGAAGGGGGGCCCATTACAGGAACCTTGGTGTTGGATTGAAGAATCTGAATCAAAAGACACTGCCCAGCGTATTCCAGGGTGGGTGTTTTGTTCATGCTTTTATGTTTATGAATCCTGCTTGTGCTGTTTTCCCAAATTAATGCTATGTTACTTTTATTAAAAAATCTCTCTACACTCAGACTCTGTGCTTGCAGGAGGGGAAGTATTGCCTCTTAGAGGTGTCCAGGGGGTGGCATGTTATTTCCCAGGTTACTGCGTGGGGGCTCGAGCCGGTTCTGTGTTCTATTGTTGAAAAGGAACCCCTAGATATTGAACCTGCCCACTCCAACTAGCAGAAGGGTAACATTCTGACACTGTGGGCATGGTAGAGAATCCAAAACACCTCAATAAGAGACCTGAGACAGAAAGGCTTCAAAGTCAGATTTCAGCAAAAAAGAGCAAATGGCTTGTGTTGGTGGAAAATGGTGTTAAAATAATAAAGCGGCTACTGAAAAGGGCTTTGGAGTCACACTGTCCCATGCTTAACACAGTTCAGTTACAGGATGGTACCAATGAAACGTGGTGTGTCACCTGCAGACATGTTGTTTAACAGAATAATGAGAACTAGAACACCTGTGATGATAGATGCTGCTGTCCCAGGAACTGGGGATTTGCGGAAGAATAAAAAGTGAAAGAGAAAGCTAAACAGAAAAAGTCAGATGATTTGGGATCCCGGGGGCTTCCACCATGTGGAGATGCATCCCACATCTCTGATGGAAATCAATGGTTACCAACAGTGGTGGTGTCATAGAATCAGACAGTCACAGGACTGGAAGGTCATCTAGTCCAGTCCCCTGCACTCACTGCAGGACTAAGTATTATCTAGTCATGTAACTTAAGACTACCCTGCAGTTGAATGAGGCTGTCACCCCATACTGATGTCACCCCATACTGGACTCATACTGATGAGGGATAGGTGACAGCTCTCCAACTTTCAGAAGAGAGGGAGGAGGGTCGCTGGGTCAGACGTTTGGCCCAAGACAGTCTCAGTTAGGTAACAGGTCAAGACAACCAAACCCCAAAACATATCATCTCTGGAACAAAATGGACTCACTGCCTTCTGACAACAATAGTGCTGATCTGGCAGGGAAACCAGCACAGGGCACCTGAGAGATTAACTGAACGTTATTAGCAAGGTTCGTTAGTAGGATGGTTCTACGTGTTTGGAGGACCAAGCTATATAAATGTTGTTTTGTTAAATGTTGTTGTTATTACGTTGTGGCTGGATATTGGAAATTGTACCTTTCAGAGCATTCAGCTTCCCAGACACAGGAAGTCTGGGGGAGGGGCGCTGCAGAAGCCCACACCCTGTGAAGCAGAGGCAGGTGGAACTCAGTGACTGAGTGAAGAGGGCCAGAGTGTTTCCTTGCTGCAGAAGCCCTCCACCCAGATCAGGAGAAGGAACAAACAGAGGCTCTAGAAGCTCTCAGAGCTACCTGGGCACCAAACCAGAGCCAGCCAGGAGCATGGCAATTCTTGTGTTCCTAAAACTTGTTCCACGCTGGAACTTTGTCAGGTTTAAATTCTTGTAATCGAGACATTTTCTGCTGTTTCTGTAGGAGAGCTCATGCATATTCATCAAATATTTAGATCAGGGTATTGAATCACTGGAATAGAATCTCCATGATTTCTAGACCGTCAGCCTTAACAGGGCCACCTGTGGGAGGCGATATGGCACACACAGCTTCACCCAGACAGGGAGCTGAAGGGAAGGGGCATCAGAGATAGAACTCTCACAGGGAATTCAGCACTGGGGAAAGGTCCCGGACACAAAACTCCAGTATCCCCAGGTCCCTCAATCTGCTTCAGCCCTTACAGGAAGGGTTACCTTGAAAGGTGGGGAAATGAAGGGGGATTGGTTTCTATGACCCATTTGATCTCTGGCTTATCTACTGAGATAAAGAGGCCCAATTAGTGCCCCTTATGATTAATTTGTCTGGCAACGTGGGCACCTGTCCCACCAGGGTCTGGGACTGAGACCTACCCCCTCTCTCCCCATTCATCAGACATAGGGACACCAAACATCCATCACTTGACTTGGGCTCAGACTAGACCTAGAGGCCTTGAAGTGGAAGGCTCTGTATGCTAATCCTAATGCTCCTGAGCCAGCTGGTTTCCCAGCTTGTGGCCAGATTGGACTGAGGCACAATGAGAAGCAAATGGCTCCATCTTCTGTTCCTGAACTTGTCAGATGGCCAGTCACCTTGGTTGTGATGCTTCTTAAAAGGATCTTCATTTCAAGCCAGGATTTCCACTATACGGGTTTGCGGCGGGTTTATGATTATTAGGTCCTGATTAGTGGGTTGGGGAATGTGGCTCATGATGTGTTTGCTTGTCAGGAGCCTGGCAGTGCTAAATGGAAAGTAAACGTTGTTGTCTAATCTGATGGGATTCTTATTGTTATTTCAGGTAGAGCAGCTGCTCCTGGCGTAGGGCATGGTTCCAACTCCTGTGGATATTCTCCTGCCAGGAACAGGATGGCTGCAGTGTCAGGGCTAAGAAGCAGGCCACCCCACCCATTCAGGTCATTTGGACTTGAACCTATCATCTGTTCCAGGGCCAGGGAATCAGACTCCAGGTTGGGGGCCATCCAGGATCTCCTCCTTTTCTCTCCCCCTAAGGTCTAAGGCATGGTGACCTCAGTCTCCGTGACATCTGCTTCCTTCTTGCCCTTCAACAGTGGCCTCCATAGCCCACCAATACCTTAGCCCTGTCATTCCAAAGCACAACTTACAATTTGCCCTCAGACACATTGAAGGTAGTCATGTCACACTCATCTACCATTGCGCTATCCACTCACTCCCAAATAAGTAATCACACCCCATTCTTCCTTACCCTCAACTATCCCTCTAGGAGATGGATGGAGACCACCAACATATTTCACCCAAGCACTGTCAGGCAACAAAAACTTTTGCTATTGAACTGGGTGAGCGAGAACCAGCACCCTAGAGGTGAAAGGCTCCATATCGAATTCCCAAGTCAGACAGTTGCTCAGACTGTGAGCATGCCCTACATCCTATTTCCCAGTCCACAGACTTTAGCTCTCTGGGCTGACCTGGGCTCAGATTCAGACCAAACTACCTAGAGGCGTAAAGCTCCATATCCCAGTTCCTATAAAGAAACCCATTACTCATTACATGGCTGTACTGTAACTGGTGCTCAAGGTGTGGAAGGCTCCAGTCCCATTGAGGTACCCTCTCTCACAACATGGGGCCAGACTGGAATGAAGAACCAAGCAGGAAATGTCTCATTATCCCATTGCAATTCTTCTGTGCCTCCTGTCCCATTCTTTAAAACAACCCACAGGCATTGCTTTTCAAAGCTTAGACGTCCCTGAACTCTCACACCTTCCTTCTAAATGATGCCCCATTTTCAGGTCACAGCCAAGTGAAGGTGGAAATATATGGACTTTGAGTGTTCTCCAAAATTTCATTTAAGGACATTTTGGAAGATCTTATCAGGAAGGTTTACATTTCTTATCAGGGCTATTAATGCGATAAGGAAAGCTCTGGGCTGTGTGTTTATAAGAAGCAGCACCCAGGCATTTCTCTACATTCACCACTCATCACCACTGGCTTGCGTGTCAGAAAACATCATGAAGTGGCTTCTACTCCTGAGTTTGGTGGTGCTCTCTCAGTGCCGGGTGACAAAGTGAGTATTGGGGGAACACACCACTTTGGGCTGCTGAACTCGGCTTTCTACATAGAAATGTGTGATTATCAAGGGGAGTATCTGCACCTCTCTCATTCTCTTCTCTACTCTCCATTCATGTATAGGCAGCAGCTGGGAACTACCCCTTAGCTTTGTGTTGTAGCAGAGGAATGAGGAAGGAAGGTCTTGTGGTTAAGGCACTGGAGTGGCGCTTGAGAGATCTGGGTTAATTCCTGGCTCTAATACAGACTCCGTCTGTGACCATGGGCAAGTGATGGAGTCTCTCTCTGGGGATCAGTTCTCTGTGATAATATTAATGTTTATTATTTGTATTATCACAGCATCTAGGATCCATAAGTCATGGACCAGAACTCCATTGTGCTAGGCACTGGAAGACTGTCCCTTCTCTAAGTAGATAACAACCTTCGTATGAGATAAGAGACAACAGATGGATACAGACAGACCAATGGGGGAGTACAAGTACATGAGGGACAGTGGTCTCTGCACACCAGCAGCCAAACTTTTATTAGTGTTGGATTTTTTTATAGACATCATGACAGAGGAGAGGTTTTAAGGAGGGATTTGAAGAAGGACAGTGAGGTAGCTTTGCAGATGTTTATGGGGAGGACCTCCCAACTGTAGGGGGCAGGTGGGAGGAAGCATGAAGGTGCTTGATTGGAAATTTTCCAAGTGGGCAGTGGAGGTTGGCATCATGGGCCAATGGGAGGTGAGTATCAATAGCTTGATAGCAAATGAAGGATGAGAGGTAGGGTGGGATTGATTGAGTGTGAAGGGCCTTGAAAGTAAAGACAAGCAGCTTATGTCTGATGAGATAGAGAGATGCAAAGAGAGGACTTTCATGGTGTCACAGGATGCTCTGCTCACTGCTGGATAGTAACTCTTCCTGGCCTCTCTGGGGATTATTTCTGTGGGGCCAACACCCCTTTCTGCAGTTGCACTCCATCTTTTTGTTGCTTCCTCTTGATCTGCAGACCCTCTGTCACTCCAGGAACTACTGCTGCTGCCTCTTTGTGACTTGGCCCTCTGTCCAGATCACCATGTGGCTTCCCCTTCTGGGGTATCACAGTCCCTTCTTAGGCTCAGGCAGTCTTCCCATTCCCTGCACAGCAGGTGCCACTTCCCCAGTGGCTGTTAGGGGAACCCGGACCCGTCCTCTACTCTGGGTTCCAGCTCAGGGCCCTCTAATCAGCAGCCAAGATCTTTGCTGCCACTTTCCCTAAGCCTTTCCCACCAATCTGGCTTCCTCCCCTCTCTGGGTTGGCCAGCCTCCCAACTTCCTCCTCCCAGGGAGGCTACCTGCCTCTGTAGTCTCAAAACATGCCTCCCTTCTCCCAGGGAGTGACTGCAGCCTATTTCCCTGCAGCCCCCTTCTGCTGTCTGCTCCCCGGCTTTATGGAAGCCCTTCCTGTTCCTGCACAGGTGAGCTTCTTCTTAGGCCTGGTCTACACTGGGGGAGGGGGGGGGAACGATCTAAAATACGCAACTTCAGCTACGAGAATAGCATAGCTGAAGTCGACGTATCTTAGATTGACTTAGAATCACTTACTTTGCGTCCTCGTGGCATGGGATCGATGGCTGCTGCTCCCCCGTCGACTTTGCTTCCACCTCTCGCTGAGCAGGAGTTCGACGGGAGAGCGGTCGGGGATCGATTTATCGCGTCTACACTACATGCGATAAATCGATGCCCGATAGATCGATCGCTACCCGCCGATCCGGCAGGTAGTGTAGATATACCCTAATTAGGGCTTTTCTCTCAGCTTTAATTTCCCCAGCTTGCTGCCTAATAGGTTAATTGGCCCCTCTGGCCTACCTTAACCCCTTCAGGGGGAGTGTTGGGAGGACACGCCATCACACATGGTCAAAGTGACACACTAGGAAAATTATCTTTGCAGCAGCATTCTGAGTAGGGCAAGATGGCATTTGTCAAGGCCAGGGAGAAGAATGTTGCAGCAACTGAGACATGAAATGAGGAGAGCTGGGATGAGAGCTATAGGTGTGTGAAGGAAAGGCTGCGTCTCAGAGAACTTATGCAAGAAGATTTGGCAAGATTTAGATATAGCCCGGATGTGAGGAGCTAGAGGAAAGTCCATGTTGAAGATGACACCAGGTTATGGCCTGCGTGAGAGGCAGGATGGTGTGGTTGCCGACAGTGATCAAGGAAAGAGATAGCGGGGGAGGGCTTGATGGGAGGAGGAAGATTAAGAGCTCTGTTTTAGTCATGTTGAGGTGGAGCCACAGTGAGACATCCATGGGGAAACATCAGGGAGACAGGCCTGTTGGAATTTCTTCCGAGACCCCTTCCCACTTGACTTCCCAAGCACTCAGTTTGACTCCGGATTTCCTCACTCAGTTGTCTTTAGTTGGCATACAATAAAGCTACGCTGGGCTGATCAGACTCAACTGCAGGGGGTGGATGCAGGGTGCATCACAGATCCAAAGTTACACAAATAACCCTGCTTCCTTTACATACATTTACACATCACATTCATTGCATTTACTATATGTTGTATCACACATTTTGGGATTGGCTTGTTTACTTTGTAGGAACCAATCCCTTTACAGCATACTCTATCCACGCCATGTGCGATTTACTCATCTTTATGTTCCCAGCTTATCTTGTCCATTGTTACCCTGTCCTTTGTAAATTATTCCCTTGATGTTCCCTGCCTTATATTGGCTAGTTCAGCCATTCTGTCTCTTGGCTTACCACCCACTTACCTGTCCCGGTTAGCACAGACATTCTGTGTTCAGTTGGCTGATCTATTAACCTCCCTAATCCTGTCTCCCAAAAAATGAGGCTGTGACGGGTTGGATCACAGAAACCCCCTTGGCAGCTGCCAGACTGATGTGCAAAGGCTACCTCTGTTCCTGTTCTCCCTGCCAGCTCAGTGGTTTCAGCTCCCTGTCTTGGTGAAGCCAGACACACCCGTCTGCTCCAGACACAGACCCAGGGTCTGAATCACCTGCCCCAAAGCTGCAGGTTTACCTGAAAACAGCTCACAGAAGTCTGCTTGCCCTTAGCACTCAGATGCCCAATTCCCAATGGGGTCTAAACCCAAATAAATCCGTTTTACCCTGTATAAAGCTTATACAGGGTAAACTCATAAATTGTTCGCCCTCTATAACACTGATAGAGAGATATGCACAGCTGTTTGCTCCCCCAGGTATTAATACATACTCTGAGTTAATTAATAAGTAGAAAGTGATTTTATTAAATACAGAAAGTAGGATTTAAGTGATTCCAAGTAGTAACAGACAGAACAAAGTAAGTTACCCAGCAAAATAAAATAAAATGCGCAAATCTATGTCTAATCAAACTGAATACAGATAATCTCACCCTCAGAGATGCTTCAGTAAGTTTTTTCTCAGACTGGACACCTTCCAGGCCTGGGCACAATTCTTTCCCCTGGTACAGCTCTTGTTCCAGCTCAGGTGATAGCTAGGGGATTCTTCATGATGGCTCCTCTCCCCCTCTGTTCTCTTCCACCCCTTTATATATCTTTTGCATAAGGCGGGAATCCTTTGTCCCTCTGGGTTCCCCCACCCCTCACTGGAAAAGCACCAGGTTAAAGATGGATTCCAGTTCAGGTGACATGATCACATGTCACTGCAAGGCTTCATTACTCACTTGCCAGCACACACATATACAGGAAGACTCACAGGTAAATACAGCCATCTGCAGACAATGGCTCTGGTTAATGGGAGTCATCAAGATTCCAAACCACCATTAATGGCCCACACTTTGCATAATTACAATAGGCCCTCAGAGTTATATTTTATATTTCTAGTTTTAGATACAAGAGTGGTACATTTATACAAATAGGATGATCACTCTCAGTAGATTATAAGCTTTGTGATGATACCTTTTGCATGAAGCATATTCCAGGTACATTATACTCACTTATTATCATGTTTTTATAAAACGATTCCAATTACATTATATTCACTTATTATCATGTTTTTACAAAATCATATAGACTGCACAACGTCACAGAGGCCTCCCCCATATTCAATTACTCCCATCAAGCCTGGCCTACAAGGCCAAGATTTCAGTCTGGACATGAGGAGACAGGTCTAGCGGAGGGTGGTAGATTTGTGAGTTATCGGTATAGATACAGTAGTGGAATTTATGTTTGTGGATAAGATTGCACAGAGATAAGGGGTAGAAGGATAACAGACAGGGATGAAGGATCCCCACAGAAAGTTGAAGGGTGGATCCACTGAAGGCATCAAACAGTGATTACAGATATAGGAGGAAGAACCATGAGAGTAGAGAGACATGGAAGCCAAGGGAGAATGTGATTTCAAGCAGAACAGCGTGGTCGATGGAGTCAAGGCGGCTGATAATACTTCCTTTGTCCATCTTGTCTATTTCCGCTGGGTCATCTCTCTGTCATCTCTAGTACACATGGGCTGGGATTTTCCAAGGGTCCTATGGGAATTATGTGCCCAACTCCCATTGACTTTCAGTGCACTGGGACCCCAACTCCTTTACACTCCTTTGATAATCCTAGGTGTACTAAGGGGTCTCAGTGCAATGTAAAAGCTGGATTGCACAGTATTCCCTGACCACAAGGTTTGCCTACTGCTTATTTGTTATTGATCGGTCTCTCTCCCCATCTTTGTTGATTAGGGTCTCCCTGAAGAAGGGGAAATCCCTGAGGCAGAGCCTTAAGGAACATGGCTTGCTGGAGGATTTCCTGAAGAAACACCCTTACAACGTGGCCTCCAAGTATTTCCCCGGCCTGGCCAACGAGGCTGCCAGTGAGCCCCTAACAAACTACATGGATGTGAGTATGGCAGGAGAGCAGGTCTTGTAGCCTCCCTCTCCTCATCAAAGCTTCCCACTCCTCTGTCAACAGCTGATCTCTCCTCCTCCCAAAAGTGCCCCAACCCCACTCCCTTACCCATGTGCTTCCAACCAAGCTCCCATCTTGCTGCTGCCAAGAACCTGTGCTGGGCCACCCAGCCCTGATTGGATGGGATTAAGAAGAGCACTGGGAACAGCACTCCCAGGGTCTGCTGGCTCCCCCCTACTCACCGCCCCCTCTCACACCCTGATATTTATGGGGACTAGGGCTAAATGACTCTGTGCCTCAGATGCCAGTAGGTGCTAGGAGCCATGCTTGGCAAAGTGATGGCAGAGGAACACCAGGTCAGGCTGCGTCTGTAGCGAGGGCACCATAGCCCAGACCCTCAGCTAGTGTAAATCAGCTTGTGTAGCTATAAGGGTTTACACCGGCTACAGATCTAGCCCTTGGATGGCAATGGTTCCCTCTCTTTACATCGTTCTTTGTCCTGCTTTGGCAGATGGAGTATTATGGAACCATCTCCATCGGCACCCCAGCCCAGGAGTTCTCCGTCCTCTTCGACACCGGCTCCTCCAACCTGTGGGTGCCCTCCGTGTACTGCTCCAGCACACCCTGCAGTAAGTCACCTGTAACGCCTCTTGACTTGGCATTCCAGCTGGGCGGGTTGATTGAAATCATAGAGATTTACATTAGCAAGGAGGAACCTTAATTGAAATAATTGATTTTAATCTTGCTTTGCATTTGTACTTTTTAGTTATTTTTCTAAAGGAAGTTGATTCTCACTGGTTTGTTACCACTATAAACATGTTGATTTGCAACTAAATATAGCCTTTACATTATATTTGGTACTTTGTTTAGCTAATCAGGGGATAAATTTAGGATTGCCAACTGTCTAATCACACAAACCCAAACACCCTTGCCCCGCCCCTGTCCCTTCCCAAAGGCCCCTCCCCAGTCCCGTCCCTTCTTCGAGGCCCCGCCCCACTCACTCCATTCCCCCCTCCCTCTGTCGCTCACTCTCCCCAACCCTCACTCACTTTCACCGGCTGGGCCAGGGGGTTGGGGTGCGGGCTCTGGGAGGGAGTTTGAGGGAGGGAAGGGGCTCAGGACTGGGGCAGGGGTTTGGGGTGTAGGGTGCAGGCTTCGTCCGGGAGGCTCTTACCTCGGGTGGCTCCCGGTCGGTGGCGCAGCAGGGCTAAGGCAGGCTCCCTGCCTGCCCTGGCCCCACGCCACTCCTGGAAGCGGCCAGCATGGCCCCGGGGGCTGGGGAGGGGCCTCCGCACACTGCCCTTGCCTGCAGGCACCAATCCCGCAGCTCCCATTGGCTGGAGTTCCCGGCCAATGGGAGCTGCGGAGTTGGCGCTAGAGGTGGGGGGAGTGCACAGAGACCCCCCCCCCTCCCTCCCACCAGGGGCCGCAGGTTCATGCTGGCTGCTTCTGGGAGCAGCATAGGGCCAGGGAAGGCAGGGAGCCTGCCTTAGCCCTGCTGCGCCACCGGACTTTTAGCGGACTAAAATCTCCTGGATTGACTTCAGTAGCCTCTGGGAGATAGGGCCTGACTCCCGGTGAAACAGGAGGGTTGGCAATCCTACATACACTATGTCAATACACATTTATTTACGCAATTATATAGCTTAATATACAATTATTCGGATAAATAATTTGTACGTTGTTTAATTATGTTAGAGAATGGTGAGGGATGCATTTCTTATTTACTATGTAATTATTTTTTGATTTGTGTCAAACTCAATTTGTATGGAAATTGGAATTCACTTTAAAATGCAAAATCCAGCTTTTAAAAAAAAATTAGTTAAAACTCCTTTGAATGGGCTGGATACATAAGAAAGAAAAATTTATCAAAACATGTTTTGCATTTAAAAATAACGGATTTATGAAAAAAAGGAAGTGTTATCTGTAGTTAGTGAATTGAACTGATTGTTTCTGACCAGCGTGTCCTTCATGATTTTAGAACTTGTAGATCTCATCCTCTCGCACCTAGTTTTTACTCAGAGATTGGAAGAGGAAAACAAGCATTCCCGCTTTTCAATTTCCAATTAATTTCTTAAGTTGGAATGAACTAGTCTGTGAACTGAACTAGTTAATAAACAGATATAAAGAAAGTATTCTCTCTGCACTTGCAGAAGAGGCTACTGCTGTCAAAAGCTTGTTTAGCACTTGAAGAAATTCTGTTTCCAGATTATGAGAGCATTGAAATCCCACCAGTTCCGTTGACTTTCTTTAAAGGCAGAAAACATGCGCTGCTTAATAGTAACCTTTGTATGTAATTTAAATGATTTTAGTAAGTTTAGGCCTTAACATATGTTGTCCTAATGTCAAGATTAATTTTAAATAGGATTTTTTTTAATCGTCTATTTTTATCCACCTCAGAAGCCAGAGAGCAGTAGATCTCCCTCCATTGTCCCTCTATGTACTGCATGGTGTTAGAGGGCTAACAGGCCCTAGTCAGACCAGAAGCTAGATCCACAAAGGCACTTAGGTGTGGCAATGCTGAGCACTGCAAATTCTCTTAGGCACCCTGCCCCCACTAAGGAATTCATAGCCTGTTTAGGCATCCAGGCTCTCTATACAACACATGGGGAGAGTTACAAGTGTCAGTCTGTGAACATCTGACTCTTCTGTACTTGCAGCAAACCACAACCAATTCAACCCATCAGACTCCTCCACCTATGAGGCCACTAATGAGAGTCTCTCCATCCAGTATGGCAGTGGCAGCATGACCGGATTCCTGGCCTACGACACCGTCCAGGTAAATCACAAGAAAGGGTCAAGATTAGGAGTTATAAGGACAAGACGCACCTGGGAATCTAAAGAGGAATTCCACGTGGAGTGAACCGGGAGAGGGGTATAGAGAAAGGGTAGAGAAGAGAGCAGATAAAACCAGAGAAAGAGGTGGGAAACACAGAGCAAGCCAGAGATCACCTGCATTTTTGTATCATGTTCATTTAGATTCTGTTTTACCCACTTACAAGCAGAGTGCATCTCATAGGTTGACTCATATCGAAGAGGGTAGGGTGTACAGCACCTCTGCTCCCTACTGTATGGAATAGAGCTGCTCTGCTGTGTGCCATAGGTCCTATAGAGTCAGTGACTATAGGAGTTTCTCCTTTGTATGGCAGGGAGGCTTTTAGAGCAGGAGGATCTCAGTTTTCCCTCTGCTGTTGGCATGAAGTGTGGAGTGAGTTTGGCATCCAGAATAGGAACAACTGCTAAATCCTAGGTGATCAAAGGGGTTTTATAGGATTGCTAATACATATAATACCCATTGAAACTATTCTCAATGCTGAGGCCTCATTCTGATCTCATGCTGGTAACTCTGCCCACTTGAGTTGAACGACTCCACAAAGAATGAAATCAAAGTCAGACCCATTAGCGCCTACGCACGTAATCCAGTCATTCATAGTCTGTTCCTATATGGGGGGAGAACAGAGTTCAGCCTCTGAGAACTCCCCACCCACGAAGTTCCCTCTGGTAGGACTTAGCAGCTTCTCCTCGGATGTAGCATGTGTATGATTGTCCCCATCCCTCCCCCAAGGTTGGAGGCATTGTGGACACCAAACAGATCTTTGGCCTGAGTGAAACTGAGCCTGGCACAGCCTTTGAGTACTCCCAATTTGATGGGATCCTGGGTCTGGCCTTCCCAAGCATCGCCTCTTCTGGAGCTACCCCTGTCTTCGACAACATGATGAATGAGGGTTTGGTGTCCCAGGACCTCTTCTCTGTCTACCTGAGCTCGTAAGTCAGGGCTGGAAACAGCCCATCTGTCTGCAGCGAGAGTCACATTCCTATAGCACCTCTCACACTGAGCGATTCCTGCGATGTTTGCATCAGAATTCCCCAAAAGCAGCTGTGACGGGTTTGGTCACAGAGACCCCCTTAGGACTGTCACCTGAGGTGCTGAAGTTACCTCTGAGCCCGTTTTCCCTGCCAGCTTGGGACTCCAGAACCCTGCCTTGTTGAGCCAGACACGCTAGCCTGCTTCAACACAGACCCAGGTCTGGTCAACGCTCCTGAAGCTGCAGACTTTAACCAAAAACTGCTCAGCAGGTCACCTATCTCCAGCACCTAGACACTCAGTTCCCAATGGGATCCAAACCCCAAATAAATTAGTTTTACTCTGTACAAAGCTTATACAGGGTAAACTCATAGACTCTAATAACACAGATAGAGAGATATGCACAGCTGTTTGCTGCCCCAGGTATTGATCACTTACTCTGGATTTACTAATAAATAAGAGCAGCAAAGAATTCTGTGGCAACTTATAGACTAACAGATGTCATGCTTCAAAACATCTGTTAGTCTATAAGGTGCCACAGGATTCTTTGCTGCTTTTACAGATCCAGACTAACACGGCTACCCCTTTGATAATAAATAAGAGTGATTTTATTAAGTATAAAAAGTAGGATTTAAGTGCTTTCAAGTAATAACAGACAGAATCAAAGTAAGTCACCAAACAAAATAAAGCAAAAACACGCAAGTCTAAGCCTAATACATTAAGAAACTGATTACAGGTAAAATCTCACCCTCAGAGATGTTCCAATAAGCTTCTTTCACAGACTCGACTCCTTCCTAGTCTGGGCCCAATCCTTTCCCCGGTACAGTCTTTGTTAGTTCCAACAGCCATCTTAGGTGGAAACTAGGCGTTTCTCATGACTGGAAGCCTCCTTTGTTCTGTTCCACCCCCTTTTATAGCTTTGACACAAGGCAGGAATCTTTTGTCTCTCTGGGTCCCTACGCCTCCTTTTAAATGGAAAAGCCCCAGGTTTAAGATGGATTCCAGTATCAGGTGACATGGTCACATGTCCTGTGAGACTCCAAGCCTTCATTTTTCCTGTCCTGACTCACAGGAAGGCTTGCAAGTAAACAGAGTCATTTACAACCAATTGTCCTAGTTGATGGGAGCCATCAAGATTCCAAACCACCATGAATGGCCCACACGTTGCATAATTACAATGGGACCTCAGAGTTATATTTCATATTTCTAGTTTCAGATACAAGAATGATACATTTATACAAATAGGATGAACATACTCAGTAGATTATAAGCTTTGTAATGATACCTTACAAGAGACCTTGTGCGACAAGCATATTCCAGTTACATTATATTCACACTCATTAGCATATATTCATAAAATCATATGGAGTGCAACATCACACATTCTATGCTGGTGATGTACGTTTTTGGGATCAGAAATGAACACTACTATCTCTAATGATTACATTAAAGCATCAGGGCCATATCAAGCACTGCCCAGGGCCACATCAAGCACTGCCCAGTGCCGAAGTAGGTCATCTGTATTACAGTGAATCCTGGGGTAAAAGTTCCCCCAAACGTGTCACCCACATGGTTCTCTCACTTAGCATCTTCTAGCACCAGACGGAACCATCTCCTCGGTACTGACTCAGAGGGAAGAGTAGCACCTACTGAGTGACTGACACCACTGCCTCAAACACCTGGGCCTTTCCTTGAAGGTCTCCTATCCAGTTTTAGGGCAGGTCCAATCATGATTAGCGTTTGAGATCTAGCAAGAGACCGGGGAAAGTGATATTAAAGTAGGGGGTGAGACACTGCTCTTATCCAACCATCCTGTGCTTACTCTGCTACTAGATGCTGATGTGCCCTGCTCTGACTCTACCCCAGCACTCCCCAGCTGTGGTCCTTTTCTAACAGATGGCGCGTTTCCTATTGTCTTGTTAGCTGACCATTCATGGATCTTTCTTGACGCTCCTTTTTCCCTTCTCCAGTGATGAGCAGAGTGGGAGCTTCGTGATGTTTGGTGGCATCGACTCATCTTACTACTCTGGGAGCCTGAACTGGATCCCTCTCTCTGCTGAGACTTATTGGCAAATCACCATGGACAGGTATCTTCCACCCCTTGGTCCTTCCCCTTCATTGTGCCACCTTGAGGAGACAGGCAAAAGGAGATGCGGGGGAAGCTCAAATTACAAAGTCTAGACAAGATGAGAGACACGGAAGTCAGAATCATGCCTTCCTTGGAGCTATAAGAAAGGGGCTCACCAGCGAGGAGGTTAGATGAGTCATTCTCCACCTCGTCCACACCAGGAAGCTTCATCTGGCCAGCTCTGCTTAGCAATAAAGTAAAGGGCTTGGTGGTCACGACCCCTTGACATTTGTTTGTGACCCCCAGGCTAGATCGGTTACAGTCTCAGAAGGTTGTAGGACGAGGAGCGACGGGCAATAGCCAAGGAAGGTTGAGGCTGAAACATCAGGGGAAAGTTCTTGGCAGTTGTAGCAACGGGGTGGTGGGGCAGCTCCACCCTGCAGGCCTCTCACTGCTGGCTCGTGGGCTGAGTGGGAATGAGATTGGGAGTGTTTCTAGGGACGTTCCCCCTGACTCTCTCTCTTCCAGCATCACCATGAACGGAGAGACCATCGCTTGCTCTAGTGGCTGCCAGGCTATAATTGACACTGGTACTTCTCTGCTGGCTGGGCCCTCTACTGGCATCTCCAACATCGAGTCCTACATTGGCGCCAGCGATGGCACGGTAAGGGCAGGGATCAGGGACGGACACTTTTAGAGCTGTCTGCTACACATGGATGTGATGCTCTATCTCTCTCATTGGAGAGCCTAGTGGCCAAGACACGCCTAACCTTTCCTCCCTGTGTTACCTTCCTTCCTGCAGATCAGCTGCAGTGCCATGAGCAGCCTGCCCAACATCGTCTTCACCATCAACGGCATCGAGTTCCCTGTGCCCCCCAGTGCCTACATTCTTGATGTGAGTGTCCTGTTCAGAAAGCCGCCTTGGAGCCTCTTAACGAGGGCTTGTGCCTGAGGCCATTGCACTGAGCATGCTGGCAACTGCCCCCTGCACAGCCGGCATGAGCCTGCAGGAGCATCACTGAGACACAGATCAGACTCTGTCCCCAGTATTAGAGTGGGGCTGCAGAGAGCTCTTCCCCCAAAGGGATCCAAGGGGAGGGACGGTCAAAATCAAGGAAGGCCCACAGTGAAAGTGACATACCGCAAGAGAAGCAAGGCAGCCTGTAGAGCTGGCCACCGTAGGAGATCACCAGGGCAGGGGCCTTTCTGGGCTATTAGAGAATTAAATGAGCAGCTACCCAAGCTGGGAGGTTAGATCAAGAGAGATCACTGCCTCGCGCTCCAGGGCATGGGCACCTGGGCATCAGGAAGGAGTTTTCCTCCCCCATGATAAAAGTTTGCTCCCATCTGGGGAGTAACAGGTAAGCTGCTTTAACAGCACACAACAATTCCAGCTGATAGCAGGCAGTGGGGAAGCCCAAATCCACTTATAATCACAGCAGGATTTCTGGTGGCAGAATGTAATTGCTCCTTTGGAATCTGGCCAGGAGCGAGCACGCTTTGCCTCCCCAAGGGATGTGTCATGAACAGAAGTGGTCAGGACCTTGCTTTTTTTCCCATTTGAAAGTTTGCAACCCTTAGCCTCAGGCCCTCACCCCTGAGGCAGTGAGGCTGTTCTGAGGCCCAGATCCACAAAGGTAGGTCAATGGGGGTTAGGTATCTAAATAGCTCCAAACATTGGGGACCAACTCAGCAATGCCACTCCCTATGGCCCATAAAGATCTCCCATCAAAGCCCCGACCCAGCCTAATGCTCCTTAGCTTGGGAGCTTTGAGAGCCTAGCCGAAGATGGTACAGGCACAGACACAGGCATGTGCAAACTCTACAGGATGATAACTCAAGGGATTATTGAAGTTCCTGCCCAATAATTATGTCCTATTTTCCCTGGTGCAGGACTCTGGCTCTTGTAGCTCTGGCTTTGAAAGCATCGACCTCCCCACCTCCTCTGGAGAGCTCTGGATCCTTGGAGATGTCTTCATCAGCCAGTACTACGTTGTCTTCGACAGGGCCAACAACCAGGTGGCCCTGGCCTCTGTGGCATGAACACAGCACCGTCCCTAGGACACTGCCATGGAACACTGACCCTGGAGAGTCTTCTGTTTCTCTAGAGCCCCAACACTGCGTATCGGTCTAGTGACCCCACCCCACACTCACCCTCTGTCCTGTAATTTTTACCACAGTAGAATAAAGTAATATAAGTGCATTCGAGTGAATTGTTTCTCTTTGATGGGGTGAATGACTCAGATTCCACCACTGTGAAGAGGGAGATGTACCTTCTGCGAGCGCCCCTCATTCCTGACGGGGAGCCCCTATTGCTATTCCAGCCTTGCCCCTCCCCATCTCCCTCTGTGCCAACACATCTCACTCCTGATCTGTTTGATTTGTTTACTTCCAACAGTAACTTGTGAAATGGCTTTCTGGGTGTGAGCCATGCAATCAAATCCTGATGCCTTAAGGAGGGCAGGACTGTTAATTGCTTATCACAGCAGGCCCCATCTATCCCCAGCTGGGCCTGGAGGGCGGTGAGGGCTCTGTAGCCTAATGACCTGAGCTCTGTCCTCCCCTGCAGTTTCCTACTGAGCTATCTGCACTGTAGCCCTCCATCTGAGGGGCCCAGAGGATGCTCATTGGCTGCAATGATTCACATCCACTCATTGGATGTGCCTATCCTGCCATCTAGCACCTTGGAGCTGGCTGGGAGCTGCCCTGTTGCCCAGTGGTTGGTGCTGTGCAGTCCCTGTGTTACCCTGAAAATTGGAATTTGGGACACTCCTAGAATAGCCTATCGCCCCCTTAATCTGTTCTTCCCGAGGTAAAGGTTTCCGGGATAGTTAAGGTAACACTTAAAGGACATGGATATAACCTTTCAATAAAATGAGTGACACAGGCAGTATTTTCCAAAATCCGATATTTTTATTAATGTAACTAGTAATATTGCAATAAGTTCTAAAATTAAAAATCAGACATGAATCCCCTATTGCAAGTTAAAGATAATTTAAACCACAAGAGCATAGAGTTTAAATGATTCTAAGTGATGCACTCTATTGCAGATGGCCAGTCTGCAATAGATCACTGACAGCAGTTCTTCTAATGTACTTTAAATTTTACATACGTAAACCACAATTAACACACTCATACATCCACATACTAATACCATTACTCTATCACTATACTAGCTTATGCCATGCTATACAATCTAACAGGCTTACGGTGATGTAACTGTGTTGTCTCTGCTTCAACTTTTTTGCCTGGTTGCTTTTCTCCACTCTTCTCCCAACTTGTCTCTTACAGCTGGTTCTTCCAATTGATCTTCTCTGTTCTATCTGTCTCAACTGTGTCATCATTTTATATTGTCCTGTCTGAACTTTCTATATGCTTTTTTTAAACTTTACAACTTCATTCTTTTTTTTTTTTACTACACATTCATTGATGCTCACTGACACTTGTTTACTTCAGAGTTACTGGCTGCTGAGACATATGATGTGACCCTAAGCTTCCAATCGTATGTGGTCTACAGCTTCCGATGGTGGAGTGACTTTTGCTTATTCAAAAATGTAGGTCAGGAATACAAAATGTAGTCTGGAGAATTTCTGGTATCACCTGCTCTGATTCACGGTCGCTGACTGACAGACCAATTAAGGTCTGAGCCAGCGCCTAGTAAAGACTCCCATTGACTCCAGTGGGCTTTGGATTAGGCCAGGGGTAGGCAACCTATGGCACGGGTGCCGAAGGCGGCACACGAGCTGATTTTCAGTGGCACTCACACTGCCCGGGTCCTCGCCACCGGTCTCGGGGGCTCTGCATTTTAATTTAATTTTAAATGAAGCTTCTTAAACTTTTTAAAAACCTTATTTACTTTACATACAACAATAGTTTAGTTATATATTATAGACTTATAGAAAGAGACCTTCTAAAAACGTTCAAATGTGTGACTGGCACGCGAAACCTTAAATCAGAGTGAATAAATGAAGACTCGGCACACCACTTCTGAAAGGTTGCCGACCCCTGGATTAGGCTATTCTTTGCAAAGTCAAGTCCACTTCTTGCAACAACATTTCTTTGACCTGGTTATTGGCTATGCCAAAAATAAGCCTGTCTCTGATTAGTCCATCTGGTACTTGTCCAAATTCACATGACCATGTGTTATATAATAGTCAGTGGTTTCAGATGGCCCCTTGTTCTTTGCAGAGAAAATGCATCTTTCCCAGTTGACATATTTGTATGAATCACAGTATTCCTGGAATGCCTGATGTGATGTTGCACTCTGTAATGTTTTATGGAAATATGCTAATGAGTGTGAATATAATGTAACTGGAATATGCTTGTTGCACAAGGTCTCTTGTAAGGTATCATTACAAAGCTTATAATCTACTGAGTGTGTTCATCCTATTTGTATAAATGTATCATTCTTGTATCTGAAACTAGAAATATGAAATATAACTCTGAGGTCCCATTGTAATTATGCAACGTGTGGGCCATTCATGGTGGTTTGGAATCTTGATGGCTCCCATCAACTAGGACAATTGGTTGTAAATGGCTCTGTTTACTTGCAAGCCTTCCTGTGAGTCAGGACAGGAAGAATGAAGGCTTGGGGTCTCACAGGACATGTGACCATGTCACCTGATACTGGAATCCATCTTAAACCTGGGGCTTTTCCATTTAGAAGGAGGCGTAGGGACCCAGAGAGACAAAAGATTCCCGCCTTGTGTCAAAGCTATAAAAGGGGGTGGAACAGAACAGGCTTCCAGTCATGAGAAACGCCTAGTTTCCACCTAAGATGGCTGTTGGAACTAACAAAGACTGTACCGGGGAAAGGATTGGGCCCAGACTAGGAAGGAGTCTAGTCTGTGAAAGAAGCTTATTGGAACATCTCTGAGGGTGAGATTTTACCTGTAATCAGTTTCTTAATGTATTAGGCTTAGACTTGCGTGCTTTTGCTTTATTTTGTTTGGTGACTTACTTTGATTCTGTCTGTTATTGAAACCACTTAAATCCTACTTTTTATACTTAATAAAATCACTCTTATTTATTAGTAAACCCAGAGTAAGTGATCAAAACCTGGGGGAGCAAACAGCGGTGCATATCTCTCTATCAGTGTTATAGAGGGCAGACAATGTATGAGTTTACCCTGTATAAGCTTTATACAGAGTAAAACAGATTTATTTGGGGTTTGGATCCCATTGGGAACTGGGTGTCTAGGAGATAGGTGACCTGCTGAGCAGTTTTTGGTTAAAGTCTGCAGCTTTGGGGACGTGGACCAGACCTTGGTCTGTGTTGCAGCAGGCTAGCATGTCTGACTCAACAAGAGTCAGACTTGGAGTCCCAAGCTGGCACGGAAAATAGGCTCAGAGGTAACTTAAGCATGTCAGGTGACAGTCCCAAGGGGAATTCTGTGACCGAACCCATTACACCTGAATAACTTTTTCAACAGTTTAGAGTGTCCTTGGTGTTCTCATTTTGGAGATTTTCAATGCCACTGGGCCTGCCATGTAGAGGATTTCACCCTTTCTTGTCAACAGCCCTTGCTTTCATGAGAATTTTCTCTTGAAGACAACAGAGTCAGGGGGCTTCATTCACTCCATTTTTGCTAAGAAGTTAACTTGGAGTTAACAAGGAGTTAATAGATGTCTAACACAGCGATTGTGGGACGAGACTGATCTTTATTTCCTGGCTCATTATGATCTGGGTTAACCAAGGTTATACATACCATTGTCACATGGTGGAGGTTGATATTCAATGCCTACAGTGGCTAATGTTATAATTTATTTATATTGCAACAGCATCTAGATGCGCCAGTCATGGATCAGGATGCCAATCTTCTAGGCACTGTATACCTATCCTCCCATCACATCTTTATCTAATTCCACCCCTCTAGTTCTATGCCTTCTATATCTTTACTCTCCATCTGCATCTCCATGCTCATTGTGCTTATTTTGCCCCAGGGCAGTCTCCTTTGCTGTTCTTCTTTGTTACTGACAGGACTGGACTTGGCAGGAATGTGTCTGATAGGAATTAGCTTTACTGAGCACAGAGGCAGGGAACAAAAATGGGTTAATCAGTGCAAGATGAGCTGTGTATTGGGAAATCTAGCTTCACAGGGAGCCTCCTTGTTCTGCTGGAAGGTCCCAGCATTGCGGGAAGTCATCCAGCTCTGAAGAGACACCAAAGAGAAAAGCCTTGCATACACTGGGGTTTTGGCTCAATTTCAGCCACCAGTGTAAAACCCTAGTGTAGACAAGCAAAACTGCTATTTGTACTGATGGAGCTGACCCTGGTTTTGAGCAGCTACAAGAGTGGCTGGGCCTGATAGCTGTACCCAGAGCAAATCCCTACATAGACACTGATGTAAAGAAGGGGAGGGAAGAGAGTGATAGGAAAGCACTGACTGGATCTGCTATTGTTCAATTGTGCAGTGAGTCAGTTAACCGGGGAAGCAATTATATAGTGAATCAATTATGATCTGCAGCAATAACACAAGGAATCAGTAATGAAACAATTATGCCGGGAGTCCATTAATGAAAGAGTCAATTGTATACCAAATCAATTATGCAGAGGGCAGTCAAGGGAATGGGGATAACAGCCAGCTAGTCGGGAGCTGATACTACCAGGTCTAGCCGATCAGGGATTGAGTGATGCCAATAGTCAAGTAAAGTTGTAAAGACATGACTACGATTCTGGTGTTGGTTGGGTGCCCGGTTCCTCCAGCCCAGCAGGAGACAGGGAGAAGATAGCACTGGCATGGTGATGCCTGGAAGAAGTTGTAGCAAGGGCCTACAGGCGTCTCATCACAACACCTTCATGATTGGGAGCAAAGGGGAAGGTTGGGAAGGATCCCATGAAGGCTAAATCCACCAACTCTCCCCTCCCCCCCAAAAAACAAACAAAAAATCCTAGATGAACATTAAATGAGATCTGAATCCCAGGGTCCCTGTTTCCCTTGATAGTTTCTAACCACATCTCCCAAAATCTAGATGAGGAGGTGGGGATGGAGGCAGAGGTATCGTTCCCAGCTCCCTTTGTTTCTGCTGAGTAAACAGAAAAGGTCTGGGCCCAGGGGCCCGAAGCCTGTTAGCACTGCTGCTGCGCGATCACATCTGGTACCAAGCGTTTCCCAAATAGCCCCTGCTGGGCTAATCCATGTGCGGAAAATGCCTCGGCAGTGATACCGTCGAGTGGGGATCCTGGCGGCAGCTCGGTGTTGCGTGTGCTGTGGTTATCTCAGCATGATGGTGCTTGCTCTAGGTGCCGCGGTTGTCTCCGGGTTCATCCCTGCCCGCACCAGGCAGGGACTGTCTGGAAACGAATTAACTCTTCCTGTGCCAAGGCTAAGCTGTGCCCAGGAGTTAACGAAGCAGGGAGTTAGCTGGGGCCTGGGAGGGTTGTGGCATATGCAGGAACCATGGGCGGGGCCTAGTGCTTGGGGGAAGGGAATGGAGGCGTCTCCCCACCAAACATGCTAGGCCCCTCAGCTCCAGAACCGGTGCTCTGCACCAGGGCCGGACTAACCTTTTGTGGGCCCAGCACCAAACATATTTGTGGGCCCCCAATGGAGCATGGCGCAGGAGGGGTCAGTCCATGGAGCGAGGGGCCGGCCTGGGGCCTAGCATGGGCAGACCTGCCCTGCCAAGCCCAGTGCAAGGGCACTATTTACAAACCGGCAGTTGCCAGATGCACAGTAGCCCACCCAGCCCTGTGCTGCCAGCGTGCCCCTTCCCCTTGGGGGTGGGCCCATGCCACGCCACAGAGCCCCCCCCAACACTGGAACAGCCCTGATTCCCTATGGCCAGAGCCCCCCCAGACCTACTATGCCCAGCGCCCCCCCCAGAACCTGCCACAAATGCACAGCACCCTGCACAACACCACACCTGCCCAGCACCCCCTGCCCACAGCCCCATCACAACTGCCTAGCACCCCACACAGAACCGCCATTCCCTAGTGCCCCAGCACACAGATCTTCCCCACCCCCTCACAGCCCAGCAACCCCCAACGCCCATACCCTCCAGACACCCCCATGCCCTGCCTCCCGGCCACATTCACCGGCTCTGCTGGGAGGCGACTATCTGCAGGGTTGAGTTGCCAGTGCAGGGAATAGCTCTGGCCCCTCGGGAGAGGTGCGATCAGCCAGGCCAGGGCCTGCCCCAGCCAGCCTCCCTCAGGACCCACTTGCCTGGAGGGGCCCAGCCAAGCCCCCGCACTGCCCCCTCCCCCAACTGGCTGAGACTGGCCAGGCTTCTGCACCAGTCCCAAGTGTCTCAGCTCCAGGGAGACAGGTGGGGCCCCAAAGGTGGTGGGAAGCAGAGACTGCCCGGAGCCCGAGGTGCACTGGGGACTGGCCAGGGGGCAGAGAGAAGCCAGCAGGTGGGGCCAGGGGGTGAACAGGAGCCCGAGAGGAGCTAGTGGTGGGTAGGGTGGGGAGAGCCAGCAGGCTGGTGGGATCTCAGGGGTATGAGTTTACCCTGTATAAGCAACCCATTAGGCGACCTAGGCGGTCGCCTAGGGTGCTGCTATTTTGGGGGCGCCGGCACCGCGGCCGCACGTAGAAATTTGGGGCGGGACCTTCCGCCGCCACTGTTGGGGGCGGGATTGCGGGGGCGGGACCTTCTGCTGCCTAGGGCGCCGGCAAAGCTGGCGCCGCTACTGACTGCAAGCAGAGCAGGCTGGGCCCCTTCTGAGCATGGACCCACTGGCGTAGGGTGACCAGATGTCCCGTTTTTAAAGGGACAGTCCCATTTTTGGGGACTTTTTCTTATATAGGTACCTATTACCCCCCACCCCCATCCCGTTATTTCACAGTTGCTGTCTGGTCACCCTACACTGGCGCCATTGTAAACCCAGCACTGGCTCTGCCCCCACACGGCTAATGGTGGCAGCCGAGCCCTGGAGGGGTTCAGCCTGTTGTGTCCATGGGGGGTATTAGCCCAGGTCAGAGCTGGGCCAAGTCTAGGATTTACCCCTCCCGCCCCCCATCCTGGGGGTGCCCCGCATCCCATACAGGGCACGGGCTGTCGGGGGAGGGGCACTTAGTGACAGCAGCTTGAGGCCCAGCCCCGCCCCCTGCTGTGGGAGAGCGCTCGGCTGCCTCCCGCCCCGCCCCCTCCGCAGCCTCACTGTGGAACAAAGATGGCGCGCGGCTGAAAGCGCTCTACACCGGGCTAGCTGCCGGAGCGTACCATTCTCCCTTCTTCCCCCCCTACCTCCACAGCAATGGTGAGGCTCACTTCCGGACGAGGACCGGAACCCGGAAGTGTGTGGCACTGGAGGCTCCCCGACTGCTCACAGGTGAGTAGTCTCTTACTGATTATCAGCTCCTTATCGCTTAACCCCTTCCCGCGCTCGGTCTCGCGAGAACAGTGGGGATTGGCTCTCTTCCTCCCCTGCCCTCAGCTGGCGACAGGGGCGGGAGGCTTGACGGACTGTGCGCGCGACGATGCACCGACGTTCCATGCCCCGCCTTCCTCTCTCGCGCGCCGATCTCTCTCCCCCTCCCCAGGTGGCGTGGCACGTGCATCAGCCCCAACTGTCCAGCCCAGCGCGTGCCCTTCCCGCCTTTCGTCGGCGGTGGGGGGAGGGGAGAGTCTGTTACGCCGCGAGGTCCCCTGACTGTCTCTGCCCACACCCCACCCTGCACCAACACCCCCGGGGCAGTGCCATCAGGGTGGGTAACTCGCCCCCGGCACAGTTGGAGCGGGCGGCTTGTGCCAATGTGCCCAGCACTGGCCCGTCCTCGTGCGGGTGACTTGCATCAGTGTCCAGTGCAGTCCCCGTGTGGGTGAATTATGCCAGCACACCCAGCTGCACCCTCCGTTCATGACTCACACCATGCTCTGCCCGCCTGGGAGTGGGCTGTACCCAGTGTGCCTAACACCAGCCTTAAGTGGATGACTCATGCCAACACTCCTGTTGCTCCTGCCAGGTGAGTGACTTGTGCCATTGCACCGAGGGCTGCCCCATGCATGTGACTTGCACCAACCCTCCCAGACCCGGCCTGTGTGGGTGACTCATTCCAACACGCTCTGTGGATCTGACCCCATGGGCCACCCCATAAACCACTTGCTTTCACTATTACTAATGAATGGCCCTCATCAGCTGAGAAATATCATTGCTACTCATCAAAGGACTTACTAAATAGTTCCCCCCCATCCCCTTCACACTGTGCTTTCCAGGCTTCTGATTCTAGGGCCTCTTCAGCAGAAGCCAGTTCTACCAGTGAACATCCTCTATTGAAATTATTCTGATATAGGTGTGGCCATGCCATTAGAATTGCTTTTGTTCTCTAGGAGATTATAGATATACTGAAGCAGGGGGTAGGGTTTCCAGCTGCCCTAGTTCTCACTGCCCTGTATCATTCATCTTGTGAGTGTGGCTCGTGGGACAGGTAAGAGCTCTGAGTTTGTTTCAGAGTCTACAGCGTGATAGCAAAATTTGCTGATGCACATATGCCTTCTGGTTTCACAACATGATTATTAGATGGGTTTGGTTGTGAGACTGATGCAAAATCTCCAGAGGCAGAATCTATGAGATGTTTCACTTGAACCAGGAGTAGAACAGACAGCCGCAGCTAGTACACCTATACCCCGATATAATGCTGTCCTTGGGAGCCAAAAAATCTTACCGTGTTATAGGTGAAACCGCGTTATATCAAACTTGCTTTGATCTGCCGGAGTGTGCAGCCCCGCCCCCCCGGAGCACTGCTTTACCGCGTTATATTCGAATTCGTGTTATAGCGGGGTAGAGGTGTACTAGGTTAAAATCTGCACTAGTTGTCTCATTGGTCCCTTTTTGCACCTCTGCAGGAATGTACCTCTCTTTTTTTTTTTTTTCCTGTTTAGTTTTTATTTTGTTCACAGTTACTGTGTATAGCACTTTTCTGACAAAGTGTGACCTTAATGTGTAACAAAGCTAAATGGCATAAGACAGCCAGAGCATATATAAATGATGGAAAAGAGTGCAGCAAAGGGTTTATTCCACTGACCTCAGTAGAGTTAGTCCTGATTTACAAAGGTGTCAGAGCCCATTGCATGGAAAAGATGAAAGTATTTATTCATAAAGGGAAAAGAAAGGAAAGAGAAATTCAGGTGTGACATAGGCAAGAAGATAAAAACTTATTGTCAGACATAATTTGAAAAGGTAGGGAGATACAGGAAGGCTGTTCCAGGTGGCAGGAGTGCCAGAGTGGAAAGCATATACATCAGGTGATGTGTAGAGGATTAGCATGAAAATGAGCAGGGAAGTGTGTCCAGAGGTAGACGATTGGTTTTAAAAACAAAGGGGGATCATATTGAGCAGAATCCTGAAATAAATGCCAGCTAGTGAAGTTGTTTAAGAATTGGGTTGATATAGCCACACTATTTGGTATGGCTGAGAAGGTGTTTTTCTCCATTTTTAAATGCCTTTGTCCTGGCACAGAGGAGGAATCACCTCCCTCTTTCGTCCCTGAAATGGAAATGCAATGTTGTTGTAGCCGTGTTTGTCCCAGGATATTAGAGAGACAAGGTAGATAATATCTTTTATTGGACCAACTTCTCTTGGTGAGAGTGACAAGCCTTCGAGCTTACCTCTCTTGCCAACAGACGTTGATCCAAAAAAAGATATTACCTCACTCACCTTGTCTCCCTGAAACGGAAAGACAGTTGCCAAAATCAAAATGGCTAGATCTGCTGTGTTTTCTTTTTCTCTGTGTCCTCAGACTCTCCGTTGTCTGTAGTGTGACAGAATCCTCCCCACCACTGTTGGTTGACATCATTTATCAAAGCCTCTTGTTAAGTCTGTCATGGGATTAATATCTATATATTGTCAATGTGCAGCTGGCTTTGTGACACCTAGTAATTGTCCATTTACACTCCTCATCTCTTAGGAATTCACATTCCCCAGTGAAAATGGAGACATTAAGGGACCTATCTGTGAAGGAGCTCCAGGAGCTGCAGGAGAATTCTGAGGAGATCGAGCGTCTGGCACTGGAATCAACAGAGGTAAACATTAACATGCATGCTGCAGGGTGAGGAAAGTGTGTGGATGCAGATAGGAGGTGCTGCTCCTCATTGGCTGTGGCTTTTGATCTCCCCTCTCAGGTCCAGGAACTACAGTTGGAAAGGGAGATGGCCTTGGCCACAAACCGAAGCCTGGCAGAGCAGAACCTGGAGTTCCAGACGCCCCTGGAAACTGGCCGCACAAACCTTTCCGACAGATACCAGAAGCTGCAGAAGCTGGCAGAACAGTGCCAGGAGCAGAAGGCAAAACTGGGTACATGTCTCCCAAACCACCCACCCTCCCCAGTGCAGTCAGGTCGTCTGTAACCAGGGCTTCTTCCTCTTCCCCCTCCCTCCCCCACCCCATTCCTGCCCAGCAGACTGAGGAGCTCCCTTTCTGTACAGGGGGTCTGTATTCTGAATCTGTCTTCTCCTGGTGTTTGTTCAGACTGACCTGGACAGAATAGAGGTGATTCCCTAGTCAAAAGAGACTGCACAATGTTGGTTTCTCCTTCGGTTTTCTTCCTATATTAAAACTTCCCAAAGCAGCGAAGGTTCCCATTGTGAATGTGAGGGGTTTAACAGAGTCTTGGTGGCATGGGGCAGGAAGGTGACGTAGTTTCTACTTCTTTACGCTTTGATGGGATCATGAGTCCAAGCATAGAGCTTTGGGATAGGTGCCTAGTATTGTCTCTGAGAGAGCTGGAGACATGGTAATTTTGCCTAGTTTCTGTATGTCACGTTTTGGTCATCGCATTTTTCCTCCCCAGAGAAATTCTCTGCGGCGATGCAGCCTGGGACCCTGTTAAATCTTCTGCAGGTGGAGGGCCAGAGGATTGAAGAGGAATCTGAGGTGATTCTAAGATTTAAGTCCAAATTGAAATAAAATTGACTAATGGCAATCTCCCTGAAAACTTGAAATTATCCTCCCCAACCAGCACCCTAAATTGGAGATGATCTCCCATAGATTGAAGCCATTGTCCTAAAGATTGGGACTATCACTCCTTTACGGTTGAGTGGTTTAATTGTTTCCATGTGATCTAGGCCATGTCTGAGAACATGGGGTCTGAGCTGGAGCTGGGAGAGAACATTGGAGGGGGCAGCAATGGTATCAGTGGTGTCTTGTGTTTCAGACTATGGCCGAGAAGTTCCTGGAGGGCGAAGTGCCACTGGAGATATTTCTTGAGCAGTTTTCCTCCATGAGGAAGTTGTCCCACCTGCGACGGGTCAGAGTGGAAAAGCTCCAAGAGGTATTGAGGAAGTCTGAAGCTTCACAGGAACCAGCCAGTGACTCTCATTTTAACCACCAGCATCCTGCTCCTCACATAACTCCTGGGCCTGCTGACGAGCAGCAGCCACAGCCCTTCCTATCAGGAACACCATCCTTCCCTTTGCCCTATAGTCCAGCCCCATGCATGCCTGTAGGCCCTACAGCCCATGGAGCTCTCCAACCTGCTCCTTTCTCTGGAGCACCAGTTATAATGGGACCCCTCACTTCCTCTCAGCCAAGCACCCAACCCACATTTCCCTATAAACCAGCTTCTGGATACCCAGCTGGAGGCTCGACACCAGGATACTCCCAGCCTCAGACAAGAGGCTCATCTTCGGCCCCAGGGTACCCTTGGTCTCCATGCAGAGGTCCACCACCTGCCTCAGGTTACCCTCAATCCCAGCCCAGAGCTTCATCTGGACTAGGGTACCCCCAGCCTCCATATTTCCCACCAGGAGGCGGAAGACCACAGTGTCCATACCCAACCCAGCCACTGCTACCTAGTTTCCCAATTCCATCCCAGCCTCCGTATCCCCCAGCTTCACATTCTCCCTTTGGATACCCACCACCTCCGCCACCTCGAGGCCCTGCTTGGCCTGGATACTAGTCGGTACTTCTGGAGAGCTTGCTTCATCATCCTCTCCTGTGTCATGGTCTGAGATATCGATCCTTGCTGAGAAATAAGCGAAAGAAGAAAGAGCTGGGAGTGTTGTCCTCAGATCCATACATGTATAAGCATTATGTATGATGAGAGGTGTGGTTCTGGCGTCATATAAACGCTAGCAGCATGAGATGTAAGACGAAGTGACACAGTAACAGGACATCCGAGGATTGCACTATTTTAGGTTTTGGTTAATGAATAATACCGTGTGATGACTGCTGGCATTCTTCAGTGGCCACTTATACTGATTGATCATTCGAAGCCGTGTTAGAAAATACAAATAGTGGGCCAGATTCTCTGCTACTATAAATGGGCAAAACATGCACTGATTTACACCAGCTGAGGACCTGTGTGTGAGATGCCTGTGTGTATATGGATATATACCAAAAGAATTCTAAACACACAGGTGTGTGAGAGACGGAGTGAGAATCTCGAACAGTATTTGACCAGAAATGCTCATATTGCTTCCCAGGGAACTCACTTGGAAACTAGATTAGCAGAGTCAGCCAGATTCAGAATCAATGCATAATTTAGTTTGTCAATGAGAAGCGACTAGCTAGCATGTTGGGATAGGTCAGCCCTTGATATGCCCCATGTCACTGTAGCATAACTCCAAAACCGGCTCCAGTTCTGCCATTCCCAGCACACTGCAGGGCCAACGTTTCCTTACCACTACAATTTTACTCCAAAGCAAAGGTCTGTCCAGTGTCTATCCACTTCAGCTGTTTCCAGCCTACTCGTGGGGAAAGGCCTCTTTAGCACTAGCCCCTTTTAGCTATGAGACAGGCTGAGCCCTCCTTTGCAGGATGTGGATTATCACAGAGAAGGCATCAGGGTCATGAAATATCCCTGGGATTCGATATGTGGAATATCAGTTCTGCCATGGAGATAAAATGGGTTGGCGTGATGCTTCTGGAGCTGCTAGTAATTTGGAGGCAAGGCAGCATGTGCCTTGACCTGTAGAAATCTGGGTGACTAAGCCTTATATGCTGATTGATGGTGGAAAACAACACTACTATCCAAACTTTGGTAAAGGTTCAGTGAAACACTGAGGCATGTAAAGCCTCCTGCAATGCCTCTTCCTCCTCTCTAGTGACCTGCGGTAGGGTTGAAGGTACACTGGATCACAAAGCATCCAGTATCCCTTGCATTACCCCCCCCCCCCCTTTCCTCCTATGTTGACCTGAGGAAACAATGGACCCAACAGAGAGAATGAAGGATTCTGAACATAAATGGTATTTTGCTTTGCTCTGCACTTACCTACCAAATTCTGTTTGCTTGCCTGTAAGTTATTTATAAAGATAGATGACTAATGGACTAGACCAGGTTGAATGCTTTTGGAATTTGATGGAAACGGTTCCCTATCTGTGATTAATTAGAGTAATAAAACTTGATTAATTGCACACAGGGTTGCAGCTGTGATTGTTTTGGGACATGAAGTGGTGCCTGGTTGAAATTTTTTATTGATTTTGTTTTTTTGCCAACTCCGCATCCTTCCATTGATTTCCCTTTGATCATGTCCATATAATCTTTCCTCTTCTATCTCTCGCTGCCAAATTCTCTATGTATCATCCTTCCTGCCTTTCAGTCTGCAACCTACCCTAGGCGCCCATTTGTGCAATCCTCTTCTCTCCAGGGGCCAATTGATCTCATGCTTCAACATCATTTCTCCTTTACCTTCCTCTTCTGGGCACTGTAGTTCCTATCCTCCATTTTCCCTTCCTGCGCCTCATTCCTTTGTCTCATTCCCTTTCTGTCTTGGTTTAATACTGACCTCCTCAACCCCCATTTCTGCAGCTTTGGGTGTCTCAAAGCTGACCTGAACGGACCCCCTCTCTCAGCTTGAATGAGAGGGTAATTCCCTCTCCAGGGTTACACACACCCAGTCACAATTACAAACCCAGCAAAGACTTGCCAAAGTTTAAAAAAATTATTTTTTTTAAAGGGTGGGTCCTGTCATCTCCGTATTGTTTGGTCTGTTCCATCTACAGCACCAGCTGAGCAGTTCTTTAGCGCCCAGGATGCACGGTGTGACCTTCACTGTGAAGAGCATTCTGTGAAAGAGAATGTCATTGATCTTCTGGTATTGGTTTTGTGAAGTTTTTCTAACTAGTTCCCTAAATTCATGGAAATATAAGTTCTCTGTGTGTTTTCCCCCTTGCTCACTGTTTCTTTATCTACTGGAAACAGCAACGATAGCACAAACTCATATGTTTCAAACAGTCTCGCTGCAGATGTAAGGAGTGAGTTTTTTCTTCATTTTGTCTGGGTGAGAAGAGCATGGCTGGGTTTTGTTGTTTATTTCACAAGTAACATCATATGCCTGTCTGTGACATAACAGCTGGCTGCTGAGGAGATAATGAAATTACAGGACAGTGAGTTAAAACAAAGAATGGTTGGATTAACTCAGAATCAGATATGATAATCTGTTTTCACACAAATGTTCTTTAGTCATAGGGAGGAGAAAGACAGAAGCAGAAACTTTGGCCTGGTCTACACTACGATTTTAGTTCGAATTTAGCAGCGTTATAGCGAATTAACCTTGTACCCGTCCACACAACGAGGCCATTTAATTCGATTTAAAGTGCTCTTAAAATTGGTTTCTGTACTCCTCTCCGACGAGGGGAGTAGCGCTGAAATCGACATTGCCGGTTCGAATTAGGGTTAGTGTGGACGGAATTCGAAGGTATTGGCCTCCGGGAGCTATCCCACAGTGCACCATTGTGACCGCTCTGGACAGCAATCGAAACTCGGATGCTCTGGGCAGTTGGACAGGAAAAGCCCCGCGAACTTTTGAATTTCATTTCCTGTCTGCCCAGCCTGGTGAGCACAGGTGACCACACAGAGCTGAACAGCACAGGTAGCCATGCAGTCCGAGAACCGCAAACGAGCACCAGCATGGACCACACGCGAGATACTGGATCTGATCGCTATATGGGGAGAGGATTCCGTGCTCGCAGAACTGCGTTCCAAGAGACGGAATGCAAAAATTTTCGACAAGATCTCCAAGGGCATGATGGAGAGAGGCCACAATCGGGACTCCTATCAGTGCCGTATTAAGGTGAAGGAGCTCCGACAGGCCTATCAGAAAACCAAGGAGGCAAACGGACGGTCCGGGGCAGAGCCGCAGACATGCCGCTTCTACGAGGAGCTGCATGCAATTCTCGGGGGGGCCGCCACCACTACCCCACCCCTGACCGTGGACTCCGAGGAGGGGTTAATCTCATCCTTGAATGACGAATCTGCGGACGGGGAAGAGGAGGAGGAGGAGGAGGACGAACTTGTGGAGAGCACACAGCACTCCATTCTCCCCGACAGCCAGGAGCTGTTTCTGACCCTGACCGAAGTGCCCTCCGAACCCTCCCAAGGCGGCATCGCAGACCCCCTGGAAGGGACCTCTGGTGAGTGTACCTTTTCAAATATATCAAACATGGTTTAAAACAAGTATTTGTTTAATGATTAATTTGCCCTGGGGACTTGGGATGCATTCGCGGCCAGTACAGCTACTGGAAAAGTCTGTTAACGTGTCTGGGGATGGAGTTGAAATCCTCCAGGGACATCTCCATGAAACTCTCCTGGAGGTACTCCAAAAGCTTTTCCAGAAGGTTTCTGGGCAGGGCAGCCTTATTCCGTCCTCCATGGTAGGACACTTGACCGCGCCATGCTAGCAGCAAGTAATCCGGTATCATTGCTTGACAAAGCTTGGCAGCGTATGGTCCCGGTGTTTGCTGGCATTCAAGCAACATCCGTTCTTTATCTTGCTGTGTTATCCTCAGGAGAGTGATATCGTTCAGGGTAACCTGTTTGAAATACGGGAATGTAATTAAGGGGACAGAGGTGGCCCCGTTCCTACTGGGCTGTTTGCCTGTAGCTGAAAAGAAATCTTTCCCTGCAGTTAGCCAAGCGGGCGGGGGGGAGTGGGTGGACAATGGCGCTGAGGTTTTCGCGTTTGGCTAGCAGGGGTCTTCCCTGATACCAGCCACGCGGTGGGGGGAGGGGTAACGCGATCATCCCACAGAAGTGGATGGGGGGGCTAGTTTGTTATCTGCATGGATCTTCCATGATACCAGCCACGTGGTGGGGGGAGGGGGTCAACCGATCATCCCACAGAATTGAATGGGTGGTGGGTGGGGGTTATTATGTTATCTGATGCTGCACGGTAACAGGAAAACCGCAGCACGTAAAGGGCTTTGCTTGCTATGGGAAAGGAGGGCGCTGATTTAATGCAGAAGCCGCAGGACAATGGCTTACCATGGCTGCATACAAGCCGAATTCTGTTGCCCGGCCCTGCGTCTGCTGTGATCTCTAACACCAAAGCCGCGGGCACTCAATATAAGATGCAAAATGCGACCTTGTACATTGCTATGTAATGTGAAAAGTGTTCACCGTGAAAGAGTATAAGCATTGTTCTATAAAATGTATCTTTTTACATACTTCTCTCCCTTTTTTTCCCTCCTCCTGCAGCTGCAAATTTTTCAATCCTCCCGCCCCCGGCCCGAAGGCTCTCCCAGATAAGGCGGCGAAAGAGACGCACGCGAGACGACATGTTCTCGGAAATTATGCAATCGACCCGGGATGAGAGAGCTAATTTCAATGACTGGAAGGACACTGTATTAAAATTCCGGAAAGAGGCCAGTGACCGTGAGGAGAAGAGGGACCAACGGGAGGACATGAGGGACCAACGGGAGGAGAAAAGGGACCAACGTGAGGAGAGAAGGGACGAACGTGAGGAGAGGAGGGACGCCCGAGACGAGAAGTGGCGGGATGCAACGCTGGGGCTGCTGCGTGAGCAGACAGACATGCTCCGGCGTCTGGTGGAGCTCCAGGAACGGCAGCTGCAGGATTACCGAGTGCCGCTGCAGCCCCTCTATAACCGCCCTCCCCCCTCCCCAAGTCCCGTAGCCTCCTCACCCCGACGTGTAAGAACGCGGGGGGGGAGGCTCCGTGCACCCTGCCACTCCACCCCATTAGAGAGCCCAAGCAAAAGGCTCTCATTATTTTGAATGTTTTTCCTGCCCTGTTCCTTCACTCCTACCCTCCTCCCAAACCCCACCCGGACTACCTGGTTATTTCTCTCCCTATGTTCATTACCACCCGTTAATAAAAAGTTCTTGAGTTGTAAACGAAACTGACTTTATTTTTTTCAAATCAAACTGGGATCGAAGGGGGAAGGGGGAAGGGTGGGTTGCTTACAGGGAATGAGTGAATCAAGGGGGCGGGTTTTCAACAGGGACAAACAAACATAACTTTCACACAGGAGCCTGGCCAGCAATGAAACTTGTTTTCAGAGCTTCTCTGATGCGCACCGCTTCCCGGTGTGCTCTTCTAATCGCCCTGGTGTCTGGCTGCGCGTAATCAGCGGCCAGGCGGTTTGCCTCAGCCTCCCACCCCGCCATAAAGGTCTCCCCCTTGCTCTCACAGAGATTGTGGAGCACACAGCAAGCTGCAATAGCAATGGGGATGTTGGTTTGGCTGAGGTCCGAGCGAGTCAGTAACGAGCGCCAGCGACCTTTTAAACGTCCAAAGGCACACTCTACCACCATCCTGCACTTGCTCAGCCTGTAGTTGAACCGCTCCTGACTACTGTCCAGGCTGCCTGTGTATGGCTTCATGAGCCACGGCATTAAGGGGTAGGCTGGGTCCCCAAGGATAACGATGGGCATCTCAACATCCCCAATGGTAATTTTCCGGTCTGGAAAGTAAATCCCTTGTTGCAGCCGTTTAAACAGACTAGTGTTCCTGAAGACGCGGGCGTCATGAACCCTTCCCGGCCATCCCACGTTGATGTTGGTGAAACGTCCCTTGTGATCCACCATTGCTTGCAGCACCATAGAAAAGTACCCCTTGCGGTTTATGTACTGGCTGCCCTGGTGCTCCGGTGCCAAGATCGGGATATGGGTTCCATCTATCGCCCCACCACAGTTAGGGAATCCCATTGCAGCAAAGCCATCCACAATGAGCTGCACATCTCCCAGCGTCACTACCTTTTTTAGCAGCAGCTCAACGATTGCTTTGGCTACTTGCATGACAGCAGCCCCCACGGTAGATTTTCCCACTCCGAACTGATTACCGACTGACCGGTAGCTGTCCGGTGTTGCAAGCTTCCACAGGGCTATCGCCACTCGCTTCTCAACTGTGAGGGCTGCTCTCATCTTGGTGTTCTGGCGCGTCAGGGCAGGGGAAAGCAAGTCACAAAGTTCCAGGAAAGTGCCCTTACGCATGCGAAAGTTTCGCAGCCACTGGGAATCGTCCCACACCTGCAGCACTATGCGGTCCCACCAGTCAGTGCTTGTTTCCCGGGCCCAGAATCGGCGTTCCACAGCAAGAAGCTGCCCCATTGCCAACATGATCTCCAAAGCGCCGGGGCCCGTGGCGCGAGACAATTCTGTGTCCATGTCCATGTCCGCATCACTCTCGTCGCCGCGCTGCCGTAGCCGCCTCCTCCTCGCCTGGCTTTTCTGGTCCTGGTTGAGCATAAACTGCACTATAATGCGCGTGGTGTTTACAATGTTCATGACTGCAAACTTGAGCTGAGCGGGATCCATCCTTGCCGAGGTATGGCGTCCGCTCAGTTCAACAAGGAAAAAAGGCGCGAAATGGTTGTCTGCCATTGTTTTCACGGAGGGAGGGGGAGGATGTTCCCAGAACCGCCCGCGACAATATTTTTTGTCCCATCAGGCATTGGGATCTCGACCCAGAATTCCAATGGGCGGGGGGGACTGCGGGAACTCTGGGATAGCTATGGGATAGCTACCCACAGTGCAACGCTCTGGAATTCGACGCTAGTCTTTGTGCATGGACGCGCACCGCCGAATTAATCCGCTTACTGTGGCCGCGTACAATCGAATTTATACAATTGGTTTCATAAAATCGAATTCCGTAAATTCGGACTAATCCCGTAGTGTAGACGTACCCTAGAGTCATAGACTTTAAGGTCAGAAGGGACCATTATGATCGTCTAGTCTGACCTCCTGCACAACGCAGGCCAGCATTGGTTTGGTAAATTTTCTGCATGGTGTCACCATATATTTAATAGCACCACAGTGTGGGGTAGGGTGTGAAGTGTTTTTCAGGAGTAGTCTAAGAGAAGGCTCTTAAAAAGTCTGCAAGTATCTATCTTATTTTTCTAGGAACTTATACTGCATGCATTACAGTGGTCTCTGGCTGAGACTGAGTCTCCTTTTAGATTAAATATATTAAAGCATAATTTTGCTGTGATAAGTGACTACATAAAAATGTTACTGCCTTACTCCACAGGCCTGCTCCCTGTGTGTAGTCAGAGTTGGATCTGTTGATTTCAGTGACAAATAAGGCTTTAGTATTTTTGACTCCTTAGCCCCCATGCAGCTTTGGAAGAGTTACTTAAATTCTATTCAGGGTCTGGCATCATCAGCACACATGTCAGCTAAGTTCCAGGTGCTGAATCTTTATTGTCAGCGTTATGCAAGCCAGTAAGATCCCAGCTTAACTGTCAGATAACAGGCTGAGCTTGTGGCACTTAGTAGAAACATCTTTCTCATGTCATCTGAGAGAACTGATATGAAATTCACTGTGAGAAATAAGCATGGAGCTCGACAATGCCTTTTTGCCATGTCACTTCAGAACCAGGTTTTAGGAAAATCTTATTAATTTGTTTTACAATAGTGCCTGAATTGTGCTAGGCACTGGAGATGCACCAGGTAAGAAACAGCCCCGGCTCCAGAGGGCTTGCTTCTCTTGTCTATTTATAGAGTATTATCATCCCCATTTTACAGATGAGGAACTGAGGCCTAGAGATAATAAGTGGCTTGCCCACAGTCACCCAGAGAGTTTGTGGCAGAACCATGATGAAGCCAAGTCTCCTGAACGCCAGTCTAGTGTCTCAGTTCCCGCCCCCCCCCCGAAGGGTATTGCTCATTCTGTTGTATTGAAAAAAGAAGCATAACTACTAGAAAAAAAGTTTTATTACAACTGTTATTGCTTATTAAATATCTCAGTCATGTTTGTGTTAAACATTAGCTCCTCCCACTCTCACCACAGATCCAGCTTGCCTCGATCTTACATATGCCTTCTCTTCTCAAACCTAGCCACGCACACCCCCACACATACACACCAGCCCCATTCACATACACATTACCACAGGATATTGTACTCCGGGGTATTTCAGCCATCTGCTGAGCCAAACATGCATCATCACAGCTTCCTAAGTGACGTAAGAAGACAGTTTATTCATAATCTTTTCCATGGTGCTTATTACCCTGGTATCTGAGCACCTTGCAGACGTTAATTAAGTTAGCTTCACAATATCCTTGGAAGATAGTGAAGTATTCGACTGATTTAGAGTGCGAGAGCAGGCATGGAGACTCTGCAATCCACTCCTCCAGGGACTAAGGCCTGGTATACACTTAAAAATTAGATCAACCTAGCTACATTGCTCAGGGCTGAGAAAAATTTTGCACCCCAAACACCATAGTTAGGTTGACCTAACCCCTACTGTAGACGTAGCTAGGTCGCTGAAAGAATTCTTCTGTTAACCTAGCTACTGCCTCGGAGAGATGGATTAACTGCATCAATGGAAAAAACCCTTCCATTAATGTTGGAAGGATCTACACCAGGGGTAGGCAACCTTTCAGAAGTGGTGTGCCGAGTCTTCATTTATTCACTTTAATTTAAGGTTTCGCGTGCCGGTAATACATTTTAACGTTTTTTAGGTCTCTCTCTATAAGTCTATATTATATAACTAAACTATTGTTGTATGTAAAGTAAACAAGGTTTTCAAAATGTTTAAGAAGCTTCATTTAAAATTAAATTAAAATGCTGATCTTAAGCTGCCAGCCTGGGGTTCTGTTCACCTAGGCCTGCAGCGGGTTGAGCGCGGCCTGCGGCCGGGACGCCAGCTGGCATGGGGCTGGCAGCTGGGACCCCAGACCTGGGGGGGAGAGGGGGGCAGGGATGAGGGCTGTGGGGGTGCAGGGCAGAAGGCACGTGAGGATTTTTACCCACGAAAGCTTATGCCCAAATAAGTGGGACTGCTGAAAGAACCTGAAGNCTGGGGGTGTGTGGAGGTGCAGGGCAGAAGGCTGGGTGTGGGGGGGGTTCAGGAGTGAGGGCAGAGGGCTGGGGGGTGTGTGGAGGTGCAGGGCAGAAGGCTGGGTGTGGGGGGGAGTTCAGGGGTGAGGGCAGAGGGCTGGGGGTGTGTGGAGGTGCAGGGTAGAAGGCTGGGTGGGGGGGTTCAGGACAGCGGGCTGGGGTGCTCGGCTTGTGGGGGTGCTCAAAGGGATATGCCCTGTTCCACCCGCTTCCCCAATTAACAAACAACAACAAATCAATGTAAACACACACACACATTTCCTCCCAGTGAGAGGAATGGAGAAAAAACCACAAGCAAGAATGCTAGATGAATTTGTCATAGGAAGGTGCTCACATACCATAGTGATGGGCATAATACAAGAACCCGAATAGAATACAGAGGTTAATGACCAACATGTAAAAATTAAATCCACTGTTCATGGGTGCCCCAAATTTTAGATGCCTAGCATGAAACACACAAGCCCATTGACTTCAGCTGGTGCTGTGAGTGCTCAATACCGCTGAAAATTAGGCCTGGTGGGTCTGAAGCTGTACACCAAAAAATAGAGACATGCACAATTAGGGATGCTTTTGATATGGGCCTAAGTGACTTGCCAAAGGTCACTGGGGGAGAAGAAGGCAGGCATCCTGATTCTCTTTGCCCCTATGCATGGAAAGGGATGTGTAATTTGGGGCTGGACTGGCTCCCCCATCTCATGTCTCTGGCAGTGTGGGAAAAGCCTTTACAGCTGCATGTAGTAACACGGAAATTATTCCAGTGCAGGATCGTCTCAGGTATTTTTTTTCTTCTCTTCTGTTAGTTTTTCCAGTCGCCAGATTCCCACCTCTGTCTGCAGGGCAAGAAAACGAACCACGTAGAAAATCACTTAACATCTGCCAGAGTTTGAGAAGCACAAATACAGCGATTGATTCAGCTCTCATGTGTCTCCCCTCCCCTCCTTGGGTTTGATGATGACATGATTTGGGAATGGCTCAGCCTGGCGATACAGTGCCAAGATTAGGGAATGGCTTACCTGGGGGAAAGAGGCTAAAGTCGCCGAGCAGAATGCAAGTCATAGTCACTGTCGGAGGAGTTGTCTGGAAGGTTGGAAGACCTGATCGCCCCTTCCAGAGCTGTAAAAGGAAGAAACCATCACTCTCTTCACTACACAGCCAGAGATCAAGGTGCTAATGACCTCTGTGAGGAGTTCCAGGGATGTAGGAATGAATATCAGGTCCTCCATCCACAGTACCTCTTAAGTCATGCAGAAATCATAAGAGGTAACAACTATATCATGCATTCATATAAGTGCCTTTCAGCCAGCTATCACAAAGGTGGTTATTCCCCCTCATTTACAGATGGGGAAACTGAGGCACAGAGAGTTTAACTGATCTGCCTGAAGCTACAGAGTGGAAGAGCCAGAAGAAGAACCCCTATAGAGTGATTCCCACTCTATTCTAGGGAAACACTGTAGTCCATCTCTGCAAAGCAGGCCTGACTGTCTCCCTTCCCTGCTCCCTTGTTCTTGCCTGTCCGCTTCTTTGTTTGTGCCATACCTGGTCACTATACACTGTGCTGTCTCTTACCTGGATAAGCCGAAAGGTAGGAGTTCTTCTTAGGGGTCTGAGAATAGTCGTTGTCCTCGCCCTGTGCACCTTGACCTTCCTGACGGGGCCTGAGAGTGACAGTGCTGTTGCGGTGGAATGAAACTAGATGGCAGCACAATGGAGAATTGTTAGTCTCTGCATCTTTAAGGTAGAATCATAGCAATGTAAGAATCTGCTCCAGCCCCCCACGCAGAGGCAGGACTAAGTGTACCTAGACCATCCCTACTCCCTCTCCTTTTGAGCTGCAGAATTGTCTTATTGTTTAACCAACATACTGAGTCTTCTTTCAAGATTTCCCCCCAAAGCTGTGGTTGAAACTCCTCACCCACATTCGCCAACTGCCGGTAGCACCTCCCAAACCCAAACAGGCCAGCGTTTGTGAGTCAGCGGGGCTGAGTAAGAACTGAACCAGCGCGGGAACGTGGTGGAAGTGTGTACTGTGCCACTGGAATTGGAGTGTGACTCAACTTTCCCATCTGAGTCACTAAAGAACCATTGAGTCAGCATGGGCCTAGGGTGGGATGCTGCACTACGCGAAGTGATAGCGGTGAGTCATGCGTGGTGCTAAGAATTACAGTCCTGCAAGAAGTGATCAATAGGGGGCGTTTTTCCTTCTGAGCAAGTATGAAACTGGCCACTAGTCTGGTGAGGAGGGGGTGTTGTGTTGCTGGAGGTGCTGCCTTTTGGTTGAGGTATAAAGCCCCAGTCCTGACCACTTGTGGCCATTAACATCCCCATGTCATTTAAGCTGGGTAATGACATTCTCCCTGCCTAAAACTCCCAGCAGTTTCAATGGGAGAGATTATCCTTCACTGCACCTCCTTAAAGCTGTCAATGCTGCTGTGTTCCACCCCAGAGATGGCTGCATTTAAGAGGTGGGTGTACGATCCTTTTCTATACAGTGTTCTGGGATACTTAGTAACATTTCAAGGACTTGGACAGGATCTTTTGTCCCAGAGCCCTGTCACACATGATGTTCCTGTGGCCTTGGCCTTATTTTCCGCTTCAGACACATTTGTACCTGGGCTGTTTTCTGGCCCTGCGATCATTCAGACAGCCTGAATGGAGGTGGTGAAATGGTGGGACCAGAGGGAAACCTCAGCACCTGGGGTGGTTGTTGGCTGTAAACCACGTAACCCCTCAGGCTGAACAATAGCCATCCTGTTGCTGAGCTGCGGAGCCCAGGGGGCCTGTGTGCCTGAGATCAAACTGACCGCAGCAGCGCATCAGATGCTTCAGAGGAAGCTGAAGAAATGAGAGTGTTACGGGTGACCCGCAGAGACCTGCCTCTGTCTTGTGCTTGCTCCTTACCGTTTTGCTGTAATCCAGTTGGGCCTATCCACTGGCGCTGCTGCTTCTTGGCATCTGCAAGGAGAGGGAGAGGAAAGTGGGGTGGAGGAGGGAAGGGTGAAGTTAGATGGGCACAGACCTATCTGTCATTTTATACGCATCACAGAATCACAGGCACTAGGGGCTGGAGAGCCCCATTAGATCAGCTTGTCCCTACAATGCATTTTCTAGTGCTTTGTCCATTTGAATTTCACACAGCTCCAGCAAAGGGGGTTTCCTTGGAGACTGTTTCCCATCCTGATTGAGCTCACTGTCAGGAGCAGAGTTTTCTGGATGTTCTGCCTTAATTTCCCTTTTGTCTCCTCCTAGCCACATGAGCCACATCAAATAATCCCTCTGCTTCCTGGCTAAGCACCTGAGGTGCTAGAAATCATTTGGATAAGACAGGGCCTGGCTGTTCCTTTGTGTCATTTCCATGTTTAAGCCTCTCAGGAGCCTGTGAAATACACAACACTGGGTGATTAAAGAGGCTTTTCCATTCTGAACTCCTTTCTTATTTTGCCTGCATCATGTGGACTAGACAATTATGGATCACGAGGAGAGGCATTTGTGGTGTGTTTCAAAGAGTGGGAAAGGGACAGCTCCAAACCCCTCTGCCTCAGGAACTCACCTTCCAAAAACTGCTGTACAAGATCAACATGAGAAATGTGCGTGTGTCTCCTGAATCCTCAAAGGGGACAACATATAAAACTCCTTTTGTTTAACAGCAATGCATCAGCCAATGAAGCTCCGTGATGCCACTGCTCCAGAGCTGATGGGAGTGGGAAAGAGGTCGAAAGAAGGAGAGGACAGGGGAAGACAGCCAGCAGCAGAGCAGGAGGAAGAGAGAGAGAGACTAGGAGAAAAAGAGGGAGAGAGGAAGATGGGAAATAGACATAGGAGCTAGAGGCACAGTGACTCCCAGCTGTGTGAGTGAGATGAGAACTTGCCCCAGACTCCTTGGAGGAGTGAAACTGAGGGAGTCAGACATGTTATGGTATAAGGGCAACAGGATCAGTGGTCTCACACCTACAGCAAGAGTTTGTCACGTACATTTCTTCTGTAGTTTCTTGTAGGCGGGAGGTCCACAGATAACGATGAGAACTCCAAGGAGGATCAGAGCCAGGAGGATGCTCACAATGGTTCCTGCTCCCACCCCAGCTGAGCGTGGCTTGAAATTCTGGCCTGGGAAAAGGAGCTGTAGTTACTGATTAATTCCCATCTCTCCAGAGACATGCCAGTGCTTCGGACAGGTTTGACAGCTTAGCCAGCCTCTGGTGATCCCCAGGAGAAGAGTCCCACCTTAAACCCCAATCCCTCCACTCCACCCCAAATACTCAATTACAACCCAAAATCCCCATGCCAAGCCCTTCCCAAGCTCCCAATCTAGATCGCAAACCTCACTCAACTCACATCTTCTGCCCCCCAAACACCACCTTCTACCCAATTTCCAACCCCAGCAATTTGCAAAGGTTGATTGTAGATCAGGCAAATTTCTCTTCCTCCTCCCCATTTCCTTAGTGCATCAGCCACATGTGGGTCTTTGTCCCCTTTGAGTGGCTGGTCCACGTAAAAGATTTATGAGTCTGCTACTGCCGCCAGGCTAATGGCATTAGTTCTTTAGCCTAAGAGTAGCAGCTCATGTGAGCTCCAGAGATCCTGTGTTCCATCCCCATGGATGACCTAGCCAAAGGGTCATCACCGGCCTGTTTCCTGATGTAAAGTGGTCCCACCCTGTGAGGGACAAGCACTGCTCTAAAACACAAGAGAACCTGTTGGCTTACACGTGACTCTGGTTTCGGAGCAGGTTGCTCTTTGGAAAGTGGGACATTGCTGGAGGTGCTGTTTGCTGCAGGACACTCCCCATGTCTTGGCATCCTGGACTTGGACGCTCGAGGAGAGGTTCCCGCACTGCAGCTCTTGGCACACCTGTTGCCCTCTAGATTTCCTCCATGGACTGGAATCGCACAGAACTTCCCATTTCCCCTTATGGAACACCTCCATGACCCCTTCGCAGGGGCTCTGGCTGTCCCCAAGCCTTTGCATTATCCTTGGCTGGAAACCTGGGAAGGAGACAAGCAGGGATTGGTGAGACCCCATGGCGAGTGGATGTCTGAATGACCCAGCTGACTATAGGCAATGTGGCCTAGGGGGTAGAACACTAGCCTGACACTCAGGAGACCTGGATTCTGATCCCATCCCTGCCGCTAACCTCTTGGGTGATTGTGGACAAGGCACTTCACTTCCATGTCCACTCCCACCCTTTGTCCTTTGCAGTGAGAATGGAAGCTCTTGGGGGCGGGAGCTGTCTCTCATGATGTGTCTATACAGCGCCTAGCACAATGGGATCCTGTTCTCATATGAGGCCTTCAGGTGCTGCTGTTACACAAATAATTAATAACAATGGTCAGACTGATGGGGTTCCAGTGCATTTGATACCTAATGCTGCTAGTTAATAATGTTTTGTGTGGTGTATGTGGCCATGAAAACCACCCCATTCATTGCTGCATTTCACAGCCCGTGATACTGCATTCCTATCCATTCGAGTGATGTCATGGTCTGTTTGTTAGACCCCAGGCTGGGGTGGCAGGTGCTCCAAGTTCTAATCCTGACTCATTGTGTGATCCGGGGCAAGTCTACGGTTTTGCCTCCTGTTCAATGGGGACAATAATCACAACTCATAGGGAAATTATAAGGGTTAATGATTAATGTGTGAACAGTGCTTGGAAATCCTCATCTACAAGCGGCTAGAGAAGTACAGAGTATTAGTAAAGCAATATTGTACTGCATCATATGGGATATTAATTGCACTGTATTGTATCATATGGCCTTGCATTGCCATGGATGCTATCTATGGTACTGTGTTTCAATAGCATTGCATTGCCATGTGTTGTGCTGCAGAGTATTTATATTATATTTGCATTGTATTGCATTTTAACCTATAGCATTGCATTTGTACAGTGTTGCGTTGCATTGGCTTGCACTGTTCTCAACGCAAGAGTCTGAAAATTCTCAGGGTCAGAAGTAGTTGTTACTAGAAATAAACTCGGTAATAATTTTGACTGACAGTCGGCATTTCTGAGGCTAATGCAGAGGATGCCGTTGTACGGAAAAGTGATGCCAATCTTGACACTTTTAGATTTGCATACTAAGGGGCCAGCAGTAGGCGTGGAGATAGAAGAGAGGGGGATATTTTTGAGGAGTTTCCTTGCTATTCTAGAAGTGTTGTACCACAATCTGACACTAGGTTCATGGCCATGCAGGCTGCCAGTGGAGTGAGTCCCCTCTGCCCTCCTCGTGCAACAACTGGGCTGCTGGGATGGATTGGCCTCTTTAGAGTGCACAGGAGTAAAGGTGAAACATGGTAGGAGAGGAAAGCAAAAAGGAACTTGACTTGGCTGTCCTAAGATGGAGTCACTCACCGGAGCAGATGACAGAGGCTGGGGTTTTGTCCTGAGAGTTCCTGGTTCTCTTGAAACAGTCTGGGATAGAGTCACTTCTACATGATGCCACCATCTCCCAGTGGACAGGTAGATGCTGACTTTCATTTTTCATGAAGAAAGGCCACTCTTTCTGGTCTAAGGCATCACCGCAGCCCACCTTCGGGCAAACCCAGCGGGCCAGCTTCTTTATCTCATTTTCTGGACTTGACTGGACCGTTCCCAAGTGGCCTCCCATGTAGAGCTCCACAATCCCTGAGCAGTGGAACCTCCCATCTACCAGCTGCAACCTGGGGGGGCCTGGAAGAAGGACAAAGAGAAGGGGATTGTTACAGACAGTGACACCATCTCTACACCATGGCACTAATTTACCAACGTTGCCTGCGATAAAGGTCCTGGGATGCCTTTCTGCTGCTTTTTTTGGTCACATTAACCAGGGGAGTATTTTGGTGTTTTCTCTCCCTAGTCATTTGATAGGCGTGCCCTGGTAGACTCCAGCTGTGGTGAGCTGTGGGTGATTGTTAGGAGACAGCTCGGGCACAGTGGGTAAGTGAAATCTCACTGGGGACACATACCTGCATTGATAGCATATCCCTCCCCACCACCTTCCTTATTCCAGCTTCTCATCTACACCTGACACAATGGGAACAGCTGTTGGGGGTGTTTTCCAGCCCGCATCTGCTCAGCCCTAGGGGGCTGCTGTGACCCTGTGGGGTAGTTCAGTTCCTGAGCAGAGTTTTCATCAATAATTGAAATTAAATCACCCAAATGCCCATTAAATTGAAAATGTAATGGAACTATCTATCATCACCATACAGATCTATCTATGTAATAATCAGAGTAACATAGGATTTGCCATACTAGATCTAATTACTGCTCCCTCCCCTGCTTTACCATAACAGACCATTGCCCATTTTGTCTCATATCTCACCCCCTGCCAATGCCATACTAGATTAGACCATTGATCCATGGAGTTCAGTATCCAGCCTCCTGCTGCACCAGTTCAGACAGCTGTCCACCTAGTCCAGTATTGTGTTTCCACTAGCAGCCTGTACCTGATGCTTCAAAGCCAGGTGAAACCCCCATAATCCATCTTGCCCAATGTGCAGTGCTGTTCATTGGGGTGGGAAAGGGGAATTATATTCCAGCCCCAGGAGGGATCTGTTTATGCCCCTGAAGCATGAATTACCACGTTTTAGCTGGCCTCCCTACAAATGTTATTATCCATCATAAGATCATCTGTCTCTCTTAAAAACCCATACACAGATGGCCTCCTGCAGCAGTGAGTTCCACGGGTAGATGTCTCACTGTGCAAAGAAGCATTTGCTTTGATTTGCTAGATGTTAATTTCACTGAGGGACTCCTTTCATTTCTTGCATCATCTCTGCTAATGATCACCTATAGCTATGGTAACTTGCAACCATTTCTATCAGAAGAGTGAATGTGGATCTGAATGGATTTGGTGAACCAGGATGTGTGGAGTTTCCTTACCGGTGGGTTCTGGTGTAGTTGGTGGTGGTGGCGCAGTGGTGGTTTTTTCCGGTTCTGAAATGATAAGGATGTCCAAAATATTTTAGTAGGGTGCAGACCCAGACCCAGGCAAAAGTTCTAAGGGAGGCAGTCAGGAAGGGTGTTATGTTCACTGAACAGACACAGAGAGAAATTAAATAAAAAACGTAAGTTCCCTTGCTGGAAGGTTGCAGTGTAATTCTGCTTTATTTCTTAGAATTCAGAACAATAGCACTCAAGAACTCAAAAACACAGAGAGAGAACACAGGCGCAGCGAGACACAACTCACCCACCTTGCTTTAAGCTGGCTCTTTCCTGCCTGACTCCGATTGCAAGCAGGACCAAGAACATCTGTTCCCCTGCTCTTAGTGGTAGCTTGTAATTCCAATACAGTCCTCAATACACCACAAAGGGGAAGATGAGACCTACCTTTGCAAACCACGGTCAGAACGCGCGTGCAGTTGGATTTCTCCAAGTGGCAGTTCCTCAGGTCAGCCCCATTACCCTGGCAGTACAGCTCCATTGTTCCCATGAGTTTCTGCTCTGAGTCTATTTCGAGAACCTCACTGGAGGGGGAGCCACAGCCCAGCTGTTTACAGACCATTTCTGTGACCTTCTGGTTCTGAACACGTCTACAAACTCTCTCCCAGCTGCCCGTATGGTTAACCTCCAGCAGGCCCGAACATCTGCAGCCAGAGCCTGTGAGTCTCATGCCCCACACTGCTGAGAAAGTAAAACAGCACGTTAGCGAGAAGAGCAGTGTTTAGGAAATCTCTCCTCTCTCTCCCCTTGTGTCTGTCTCCCTCTCTTTAGCTTTGTCTTCTCTGCCACAAAAAAGTGTGTGTTTTATGGCAGCATAACTAATGCATGTTAGCTCCCCTGCTGTACAATTCCAGTAGAGAAAGGGCACTGTAGTTTTTAAATATGTAAGATTGACTATGGGCAGGGAAAGATAGTGCTGACCGAGGCTGAGCGAATAATCGATTTTTCAGTTTGTGGGCTGAACTGAAACATTCAGGAAAAAAGTCAGTTTGGCTTGAAGTGAAACCAAATTTTTTTGTTTTTTTTTGCTGAAATGAATCATAGAATCATAGAATATCAGGGTTGGAAGGGACCTCAGGAGGTCATCTAGTCCAACCCCCTGCTCAAAGCAGGACCTAATCCCAATTAAATCATCCCAGCCAGGGCTTTGTCAAGCCTGACCTTAAAAACCTCTAAGGAAGGAGATTCCACCACCTCCCTAGGTAACCCATTCCAGTGCTTCACCACCCTCCTAGTGAAAAAGTTTTTCCTAATATCCAATCTAAACCTCCCCCACTGCAACTTGAGACCATTACTCCTTGTTCTGTCATCTGGTACCACTGTGAACAGTCTAGATCCATCCTCTTTGGAACCCCCTTTCAGGTAGTTGAAAGCAGCTATCAAATCCCCCCTCATTCTTCTCTTCAACAACAAATCTTTTCAGGTCAATCAAAATATTTTTTTTGACCCCAAATGACATTTGTTTTAGTTTTTGATTCATTTCGGGTTAAACTAAATGTTTCATTCGATCCCAAATGATTTTTTTTTTAATTTTCCTTTTTGAGTGTTTTTCACCCTTTGTTTTTAAATTTAGCTAAACTTTGAAATGCAACAAGGTGGGTGAGGTAATATATTTTATTGGACCATCTTCTGTTGGTGAGAGAGAGACGCTTTCGAGCTTACACAGAGCTTCAGACTTGAAGAAGAGCTCTGTGTGAGCTCGAACGCTTGTCTCTTTCACCAACACAAGTCGATCCAATAAAAGCGATTACCTCCCCCACCTTGTCTCTCTAATATTCTGGGACCAACACGGCTACAACAACACCGCAAACAATTTGAAAGGAAACATCATTTTCAAATGGCTAAAATGGACTGTTTCAAATTTACCAAATTTGACCCAATTTTGTGAATAGTTCTGGTGCCTCGAAAAATGCACTTTTCTGCAAATTTACTATTCACAAAAAAAAAAAAAAAAAATCACGGAGCTCTAGTGCTGACCTGACCCTTGTAAAAGCAACAGGTGCCTTGTCTCCACTAGGATTTTACAGTAGGCTAGTGAATGCATGTTAATTATCCCCCTGTAAACCCCCACCTTTTCTGCAGTGAAGTCAGCCTTCAGCTCACTCTGTCTCCTGTTAGTTCCCTTTGCTCCAGTGCTGTCTGAAATGTCAGCAGGTGTTTTGCGAAGCAGACAGGGGCGGCTCTATGTTTTTTGCCGCCCTAAGCACGGCAGTCCGGTGGCCTTCGGCGGCATGCCTGCGGGCGGTCCGCGGTTACGCGGATTCGGCGGCGTTTCTGCAGGTGATCTGCCGGTCCTGCAGCTTTGGCGTACCTGCCGCCGAATTGCCACCAAAACCGCGGGACCGGCGGACTTCCAGCAGGCACGCTGCTGAAGGCCGCCTGACTGCCGCCCTCACAGCGACCGGCAGGCCGCTCCCCGCGGCTTGCCGCCCCAGGCATGCGCTTGCTGCGCTGGTGCCTGGAGCCGCCCCTGGAAGCAGAGCAGGGAGGAAATGGTGCTCGTTTGTTTGTGTGTCTCTCTGTGTAGACACACTAGTATGCATGGGGAGACAGCCTGCCTGGCTAGCTGGTCTATACTAGAGCAATGTTGCCGACGCTGTTGCAGCTCCATGATGTTAAAACACTGGGAGCCTTGGGATAGATGGGCTGCCAGGTGGATTAGCCTTGGGCTGATCAGCGATAGAAGACATGATGCTAAAAGCCCAGTGGCACTTAGCAGTATGTCTGCATTAAAGCTCCCAACATCGCTAACCTCAGTGAAGCTGTTTGCAATGGTGGGAAATTTTTGCAAAACTTCCCTTCTGTAGCTGAGGCTTCTGTGCCCCGGAGGTGTTGAGGGGTAAGTATAGTCATCGGAGCCCAGGTTCCTTCACTCAATCCCCCCGCAAAGATTTCTCAGGGTCCGAGGTATCCTAGCGCTACGAGGGGGGAGCTGTGCCTGGTTGGCTAACCCTTGCTGCAATGACATCCTGGGGACATGTCCACACCAGGGCCAGGAACCCAGCATAAGTCTCTCTCATGATGCCGCAGAACACTAAGCCGGTTGCTGACAAGCTAAGTAACTGACGGCTGCCTGATTGGATTTTATTTTATATCCAAGATCAACATGGCTTGAAAGAGGCTTCAACAGATGCACTGACCTGCAGGGTTCTGGCCTTCCCCACCATGGCAGGAGGTCACTGCAAAGAGAAGAGACTGTCAGGAGAAGTGAGGTGGGCAGGGCAGCCATGACTTCAGTTCAAAACTACTTCTCATTAGGAACCAGGCAGCTAATGCTGCGCCATTCCCCTTGGCCAGGGACCCTTGGCACCTGGTTCTAAACTGTGCTCCCGCTGAGGGACATGTCCTGCTAGAAGGGTCCTCTGCATCTTCTGTCCATCCCTGCAACATTTTTGGAAGAGCCTTCGCTATCCTTCGATAAAACCATCACACCACAAACTATACCTGCTCCCAACGGAGCTAAGCACAGACTATCAGGCCTCAGCAAAGGATTTCTTAGGGCTCAATGAGGCCAGTACAGAATCGTTCCCTATATCAAGCCTGTTTTAAATGTCCTGAGCGATAGAGCTGCCGCTACTTCCATGTCTGGGGCCTTTTCTGATCCACTGTTTAATTATTATTATTTATATTACAAAAGCACCTCAAGCCCCAATGGAGACTGGGGCCCTGTGGTGCACGGTACAAACACATAGTGAGATTCAGTCTCTGCCCCCAGAACGTTTACAGTCTAGAGAGACAAGACAGGCAAAGAGTGGGAGGGGAAACTGAGGCACAAGAGGGGAAAGGACTTGACCAAGGTCATGCAGCAGGTCAGAGCTGGGGATAGAAGTCAGGTGTGAGGCAGCGACCTCTTGATGCCCACTGGGAGAGGGCACAGGGGTGCATAAGGGTTCCAGGAATCCCCTGGGTCTGGTCTCTATATAATAGTTCCTCAAAGGGCGTCATGTAAGGGCTCTGCTGAAAGCTTGTGTCACACTGATCAGCATCATCACTGTGAAATGTAGGTGTGGATAATACGTAAGGCCCTTTGTATATATTCTAAAAATTAGGCTCTTCCGGTTTGTGAGTTGGGGGTGGTCACCAAAATGTGACAAACAACCTTCTTTCCAGCAGGAGATGCTTATCTAGCTGTCTGGCTATATGCAAATTGGGTATTGTTTGATTCACAATGAACTAGTTACAGTCTGAGTCGAATGCTAATCAAGAGATAGCAAAGTTTCAGAGTAGCAGCCGTGTTAGTCTGTATCAGCAAAAAGAACAGGAGTACTTGTGGCACCTTANCTCACACTTTCGTGTCAACTGTCCGAAATGGGCCATCATGATTATCACTTCAAAAGTTTTTCTCCCCTGCTGTTAATAGCTTCTCTTAATTAATTAGCCTCTTACAGTTGGTATGGCTACTTCCACCTTCTCATGTTCTCTGTAAGTATAAATATCTTCTTACTGTATGTTCCATTCTATGCATCCGAAGAAGTGGGCTGTAGCCCACGAAAGCTTATGCTCAAATAAATTTGTTAGTCTCTAAGGTGCCACAAGTACTCCTGTTCTTTTTAAGAGATAGCAAAGTCTCCAGGGTTGATTCTAGACAGGAAATAACAAGCAGCAGGGGGGTACCCCGTTTACAAGCGAAGACACTGGATTGTTGGAACTCTATCTGGGAGTACAGAGGTACCCCTGTTATCCATCACCTAGGGGACAAGCCTCCAGCATGCTTGTTTAGTTGGCCTGGTGGTTAGGTGCTGGGAGAAAGACTTTGGGTGAGCTAAACTTCATGAGCCAGAAAAGTGTCTTGTTAGTTAAGTCTAGGCCTGGACAGCAGGATGTGGTTTTATTTGGCACGTAACCAATTGTTTCCAATATTTCTACTTACTTGCTATGACTTGAACCTCTGTTCCTTGTTAAATACACTTATCCTTGATTCCCCTATAAACGTCTCGACGTGCTGTGAGTTGAGCCGAGCGGTGATCTGAGGTGTAACTGGGAAGCTACGGGGTACTGTTCCTTTGGGAACAGCGGCTGTGTGAATTCTGTGAGTGTGCAGGGGACTGAGGGCTGGGCACTCCAGGGAGATGCTCACAGGGACTTGGGGGGTGGATTGTACCAATTGCTAACCTGCAGAGGGACAGTGGGGCTGTGTAGACTGAGAGGGCAGTGCTTGTGTTGCCTGTGTGCGGTGGAGTCAGGGGGCTGACCCCTGGCAGGCACAGACAACGCTCCCTCACGCTAAGGGCAGGTGGTGGAGAGGTGCCTCACAACCCTGGAAACCCCCGGGAAGTGTCACATCAGGTCTCCTGAGTCCACGTCTGGGGCCCTATCCACTAGCCCGCCCTGCCTCTCAGTGTGTGTCACATGCCCTGCCAATGGCTGGCCTACAGACCTTTATGAGTCTGGCCCTGCTTCTAGGGGGGAGGATTCACTCCTGCATAGGGTGACCAGATGATGGGAAGAAAATATTGGGACACATGGGGGGGGGAGAGGGGGGGGAGGGCTGAGCAAAAAAAAAAAAAAAAGCGGAGCGAGGCCTGCCCCGGCTGAGGGGGAAAAAAAAAGAGGAGAGAGACCTGCCCCCGCTGAGGGGGGAAAAAAAAGAGGGGGGGGGGGGCGGAGGGGGGGGGGAGAAGGGGGGGGGGCAGGGGGGGGGGGGGGGCGGCAGTGGGGGGGGGGGGCCCCGGGAGAAGGAGAAAAAAGGGAGGGGGGGAGGGGGGGGCGAAGGAGGGGGGAAGAGAATGGGGTGGAGGAGGGGGGGGGAGCGAGGAGCGGGGGGGGGGAGGGAGGGGGGGGAAAAAAGGGGGAAAGAAGGGGGGGGGGGGGGTAAGAAAAAAAAAAAAAGCGGAGGGAGGGATGCCCGGGGCGCGGGGGAAAACAAAAAAAAAACCCAAAACCCCCACAGTGCTGCCAGCGGATATCGGGACAAAATACGTCCCGACCAAAGATCAGTCGGGACGCAGGACAGACACCGAAATATCGGGACGGTCCCAATAAAATCGGGACGTCTGGTCACCCTACTCCTGCAGCTTGTGTCCTTAGTGCTGAAGACCCTGGGTGCAAGCCCTGCCGGCACCCCAGTGGGATCATGTTCACGTCTGTAAACCCCATTTTAAAGGAACTTTGGCCCAGCTTGCTTGAAAGCATTCGGAGTGAGATGGTAGCAGCTCCAGCACCTTCAGTGATCACCAAAGGCTGGGGGGGAGGAGGAGCTGAAAGAAGGATGGCGAGGCTCCAGCAAAACTAAATGCATTCTCTGCCTCGCTGTGTGCTACTGAAGCTGGTAGGAAGCTGTGCAGTGCAGGCGGATTCCTACCCCAAGGGCTCTTTCTGGAATATCACCAGGAAGCCCTCACCAGCTGTGATCTTGAGGAGGGAGTGGGCAGCGAAGTAAGGACATCTGCAGAGCACACAGACTTTGCTGGGTTAGTACAGCTGGTGGTGGTGCGCAGTAGCGGCGCCAGCTCTTCTGGCACCCTAGGCGCCGGAAGGTCCCGCCCCCGAAATGCCGCCCCCAACAGCGGCGGTGGAAGGTCCCACCCCCAAATTTCTACGGGCGGCCTAGGTCGCCTAATGGGTTGCGCCGGCCCTGGTGGTGCGCCAGGAGCTCATGGAAGTGGGGGAGGAGATCAGGCTCGGGGAGAGGAGTCTGACTCTGATCTAATGTAAGACAATGCATGCTGGAAAGAATGGTCAGAGTGTCTCACATGTGCGGATGGGCTCCGGTCTCATGGGCTACTTAGGGGAAAAGGACATGGGGCCAGAGAAAGGTTGTGGAATAAGAAGATACTAGTCCACTACTGAGATCAATAGGGTGATCTACATCAGCTGGGGATCAGGTGCATTGACTTGTTGATTCCCATTGAGCTATGGCCAATTTACACCAGCTGGGAATCTGGTCCATTGACTCATTGACTCCCATTGATCTATGGCCAATTTACACCAGCTGGGGATCTGGCTCACTAGCTCCAATGGAGTCATGCTGATTTACACCAGGTGGGGATCTGGCCCATTATATCTATATGGTCACTTTTCAGAGTAAACCTGTGCTTTTAAACCCTTATCAAAACCAGCTCTGTATTCTGCAATGAAGGCCTAACATCGCCACTGTAACACCAGGGTAAGCTGTAGCCGTTGGGCCCAGCACGGTAGAATATCGTCATGTATTTTTATAAGCAAATATTCCCAGGCTCCTGGCTCTGTTGAAATTTTTGTTATTATTATGATCCTTGTATACAATCTAGAATTATAACAAGAAGCAATCGGTGGATCGACAAACAGGGGAGGGATGGGGTAGAGGATAAGGTATCAGAAAAAGATGGATCCATGATACAGAATGGCTGTTTGTACCTGATCCACAGCCGGTGTAAATTCGCATTAGTATTTAGGACCGATCGCTTTGACTGGTTGAATTCACAGGTAATTTCTGTTTGGATGCACATTAAAAAATCACTACCAGACCTCACTCCTAACTGCTGTGAGCTAGTCTGTTAGCATTTCAGATTTCTGTAGGAAGGATATGCTTTGATCTCTTGTGCATCCTAGCCTTGCTTTCCCCAGCTTGAGTGTAGCTCAAGATTTTTGCTATCGATATAAAGACTCAGGCCCAAAGCACTAGATGGTGTAAATCGATGTAGCTCTATTTGATGTTAATGCAGCTACATCAATTTACACCAGCTGAGCATCTGGCCTTCAGTTTAATTAAATGTGTAACATGCTTAACGGCTTTCCCTGTTGGCACATCAATTAGTCACTCCTCCTTCCGTTGGGTGATGCTAAGTTAAAGTCTCTGTGGAAGACATTGCTGCTAGTATTTAAACTGTGGTTCTAGTCCAGGGGTAGGCAACCTATGGCACACGCAGTTCCCGCCCCCGAAGTTCCCGCCCCTGAAATGCCACCCCCAACAGCGGCGGCGGAAGGTCCCGCCCCCAAAATTGGACGGACGGACGGGGCGCCGGCGCCCCCAAAATAGCAGTGCTCTAGGCGACCGCCTAGGTCGCCTAATGGGTTGCGCCGGCCCTGGGCACATGTGCCGAAGGCGGCACGCAAGCTCATTTTCAGTGGCACTCACACTGCCCAGGTCCTGGCCACCGGTCCGGGGGGCTCTGCATTTTAATTTAATTTTAAATGAAGTTTCTTAAACATTTAAAAAACCTTCTTTACTTTACATACAACAATAGTTTAGTTATATATTATAGACTTATAGAAAGAGACCTTCTAAAAAGGTTAAAATGTATTACTGGCACGTGAAACCTTAAATTAGAGTGAATAAATGAAGACTCGGCACACCACTTCTGAAAGGTTGCCGACCCCTGTTCTAGTCAGTCTGTTCCAAAGAGATCATGGGGCTCCACACAGATTCCCACCCGTGAGTCTAGATACGACGTGCTCAATTGGCAAATCCACAGCAGATTTTTCTAATCACTGTAAGTGCCACACGCTCCCTGCGAGATCTGGAAATCCAGCTTAGCCTTTCCTGCCTCCTGCACCATTGTCATTGCCAGGAATACAGAGTCAGCGCAGGCAAGCCTGCTGATGTTGCCCCCCGCCCCCTGCTCACTCTCCCACAGCTGTGCAATGCTCACAGGACTGGTGCAAGGACAATATGCGGTGATTCAAAGACACCGTGAGGAAGGGGCCATGTTTCCATGCACTTTCCCGCTCATGTCTCACCTGAATATTGAATTTTGGGATATTTTTAAATACTTGGACCCAGATCTCCAGCTGGTGCAAATCAGCATAACTCCATTGGAATCAATGGGCCAGATCCCCAGCTGGTAGAAATCAGCGTTACTCCAATGGAATCAATGGATCAGAACCCCAGCTGGTGTAACTAGGCCCTAGCTCCATTAGAGTCAATGGGGCTACATCAGTTTACCTCAGCTGAAGATCTGGCCAATAGTATCCTTAACACAGAATGTAAATAGGAGATGGGGTCTTGGGCAGGCCATCCGCACTAGTGTGACTTTATAGATTCACTGGTGATCAGTTAGTCTGACCTCCTGTACAACACAGGCCTTAGAAAATAATTCCTAGAACAGATCTGTTAGAAAAACATCCAATCTTGTTTTAAAAACTGTCAGCGATGGAGAAATCCACCACAACCCTTGGTAAGTTGTTCCACTGGCTAACTACCCTCACCATTAAAAATTGGCACCTTATTTCCAGTCTGAATTTGTCTAGCTTCAACTTCCAGCCGTTGGATCATGTTCTACCTTTCTCTGCTAGACTGAAGAGCCCATTGTGACGCTGGCAGACCAGGTGCCAGTGCTTGCCAAAGCCCCAGGCTTCACTGAACACTTACAAATACAGAGCAGGAAGCCAGGCCGACTCACTTGTGTATTAGTATAGATCAAAGTGATTGTTAAATGTATACGAATGTCTTTGGTGTTTGAACGTCATGAAAATGAATGGGATGCTGCATGCATTGTTATCACTTATCTGTATCCTGTTATAATGCAATGGCAAACATTTACATTTTGTGCATCCCTGTAACTAAATAACTAGGGCTGTCAAGCGATTAAAAAAATTAATCACGATTAATCGCGAGATTAAAAAAATTAATCATGATTAATTGCACTGTTAAACAATAATAGAATACCATTTATTTAAATATTTTTGGATGTTTTCTACATTTTCAAATATATTTATTTCAATTACAACACAGAATACAAAGTGTACAGTGCTCACTTTATATTTATTTTTGATTACGAATATTTGCACTGTAAAAAAACAAAAGAAATAGTATTTTGCAATTCACTTAATTCAAGTACTGTAGTGCAATCTCTTTATCATGAAAGTTGAACTTACAAATATAGAATTATGTACAAAATAAACTGCATTCAAAAATAAAACAATGTAAAATTTGAGAGTCTGCAAATCCACTCAGTCCTACTTCTTGTTCAGCCAGACAATCGCTCAGACAAACAAGTTTGTTTACATGTGCAGGAGATAATGCTGCCCGCTTCTTGTTTACAATGTCACCTGAGAGTGAGAACAGGCGTTCTTATGGCACTGTCGTAGCCAGCGTCGCAAGATATTTACATGCCAGATATGTTAAAGATTCATATGTCCCTTCATGCTTCAACCACCATTCTAGGGCACATGCGTCCATGCTGATGATGGGTTCTAAGATCCAAAGCAGTGTGGGCCGATGCATGTTCTTTTTCATTATCTGAGTCAGATGCCACCAGCAGAAGGTTGATTTTCTTTTTTGGTGGTTTGGGTTCTGTAGTTTCCGCATCGGAGTGTTGCTCTTTTAAGATTTCTGAAAGCATGCTCCACACCCCGTCCTGATCAGATTTTGGAAGGCACTTGAGATTCTTAAATCTTGGGTCGAGTTCAGTCACAAATTTAATTAACGCATTTTTTTTTAACGAGCGTCATCAGCATGGAAGCATGTCCTCTGGAATGGTAGCTGAAGCACAAAGGGGCAAACAAATGTTTAGCATAGCTGGCATGTAAGCACAAAAGTAGGAGCGTTGCCAGCAGATCGAGGGAAGTGATTATTCCCCTCTATTTGGCACTGGTGAGGCCACACCTGGAGTATTGTGTCCAGTTTTGGTCCCTCCACTACAGAAGGGATGTGGACAAATTGGAGAGAGTCCAGCGGAGGGCAATGAAAATGATTAGGGGGCTGGGACACATGACTTATGAGGAGACGCTGAGGAAACTGGGCTTATTTAGCCTGCAGAAGAGAAGAGTGAGGGGGGATTTGATAGCAGCCTTCAACTACCTAAAGGTTTTTTTTAAAGAGGATGGAGCTAGGCTGTTCTCAGTGGTGGCAGATGACAGAACAAGGAGCAATGGTCTCAAGTTGCAGTGGGGGACATCTAGGTTAGATATTAGGAAAAAACTATTTCACTAGGATGGTGGTGAAGCACTGGAATGGGTTACCTAGGGAGGTGGTAGAATCTCCATCCTTAGAGGTTTTTAAGGCCCGGCTTGACAAAGCCCTGGCTGAGATGATTTAGTTGGGGTTGGTCCTGCTTTGAGCAGGGGGTTGGACTAGATGACCTCCTGAGGTCTCTTCCACCCCTAATCTTCTATGATTCTAAGAAGAGGGCAGCATTATCTCCTGTAAATGTAAACAAAGTTGTTTGTCTTAGCGATTGGCTGAACAAGAAGGACTGAGTGGACTTGTAGGTGCTGAAGTTTTACATTGTTTTGTTTTTGTACACTTTTTGATTTCAATTACAACAAAGAATACAATATGTATGAAAATGTAGAAAAACATCCAAAATATTTAATAAATTTCAATTGGTATTCTATTGTTTAACAGTGCGATTAAAACTGTGATTTATCGCGATTAATTTTTTTGAGGTAATCGCGTGAATTAACTACGATTAATTGACAGTCTTATAAATAACCCTTCAAACGAGAAAGAAACCTTGTGGAATGCAAATGAAGAACTTTAACAGGAAAGTGCTAATTTCAAAGCAAGTGGTCACTGTGTGTGATGATCGGAGATCAAAGACTCCAAGTGCGCTCCTCACTCTCTGGCATCAAAGAAAGAGCCCATGTGACAGCTTGGTTTCTGTGAGAAGCTATTAGTATGGACACAAGGAAAAATTCTTCATCTCTGGACTGTTTAGATTCTAACAGGGCAGAATAACTGAACAAGAAGATGGAGATCCCCAGAGTTATTCTGGGTAGCCCTGAGAGACTTTTGGGAAACTGACAGATTACTACATCTCTGCTACCATTTGGAATTATAGACTGTACAGATATTTTCACCTGCTTTACCCTCTCAGTAACTCTCATTCCTTTTTCTTAGCTAATAAACCTTTAGTTAGTTTACTATAGAATTGGCTACCAGCACTGTCTTTGATGTGAGATCTAGGACATAAATTGGTCTGGTTGAGTGATTGGTCTCTTGGGACTGGAGGTAACCTGAATATTTTGTGATTTATTTATTTATTTATTTTGGTGTAAGGGACCATTTGTCACATAGTCCAGCTTGCCTGGGTGGCAAGATAGACTGGAGAGTCTAAGGGGACTGTCTGTGACTCCATTATAAGACTATTGTAGTACTGGGTTGGTGAAATCTAATTATAGAACGTACCACCAGTTTGGGGTGTCTGCCCTGTTTTTGACAGTCTGCCCTGAACTGGGCACTCATAATCACGAGCTACCCCAGACAACATAACACCCATTATTAAATATTTGTCCCTCATGTAGGTACTTATAGACTGTAATCAACTCATCCCTTAACCTTCTCTTGTTAAGTGAAATAGATTGAGCTCTTTGAGTCTATTACTATAAGGCATGGGTTCTAATTCTTTAATCATTCTTGAGGCTTCTCTCTGAACCCTCTCCAATTTATCAATGTTTTTCTTGAATTATGGACACCAGAACTGGACACAGGATTCCAGCAGTGGTCATGCCAGTGCCAAATACAGAGGTAAAAATAACCTCTCTACTCCTATTTGAGATTCCCATCTAAGCATCCCAGGAAAGCATTATGCTTCTGGCCACAGCGTCACATGGGAGCTCCTGTTCAGCTGATTATCCACCATTACCCCCAAATCTGTTTCAGAGTCACTGCTTCCCAGGATAGAGTCCCCCATTCTGTAAGGATGGCCTACATCCTTTTTTCCCAGGTGTATACATTTACATTTAGTCATATTAAAACACATATTGTCTGCTTGCCCACAGTTTACCAAGTGATCCAGATTGCTCTCTATCATTATTTACCACTCCTGGATTTTGATGCCATCTGCAAATGTTATCAGTGATGATTTTACATTTTCTTCCAGGTCATTAATAAAAATGTTAGTAGCATAGGGCTAAGAACTGATCCTGTGGGACCCCACTAGAAACACATCCATTTGATGCCGATTCCCTGATTGCAGTGACATTTTGAGACCTATCATTTGCCAGTTTTTAATCCATGTAATGTGTGCCATGTTAATTTTATATCTTTCTAGATTTTTAATCAAAATGTCATGCGATATCAAGTCAAATGCCTTACAGAAGTCTAAGTATATTACAACTACCCTATTACCTTTATCAACCAAATTTGTAATCTCATAAAAAAAAAGATATCAAGTTAGTTTGAGAAGATCTGTTTTCCATAAGCTCATGTTGATTGGTATTAATTATATTACCTCCCTTTAATTCTTTATTAACTGAGTCCTGTATCAGGCCCTCCATTATCTTGCTTGGGATCGATGTCATGCTGACAGGCCTATAATTACCCGGTTCATCCCGATTATCCTTTTAAAATATTGACACAACATTCGTTTTCTTCCAGTCTTCTGGAACTTTCCCTGTATTCCAAGACCTACTGAAAATCAGCATTAATCATCCAGCAAACACCTCAGCCAGCTCTTTTAAACTCTGATGCAAGTCATCTGGACCTGCTGATTTAAAAATGTCTAACTTTAGGAGCTTTAACCTCAAGAGATTTGTGAATGGGACTATTTCAATGAAGGACAGCTCTGAAATGATTTACTGTTTTTAACTTGATGGCCAAGATTTTCAGGAGCAACTAGTGATTTTGAGTGGCCAATTTGAGATATCTTAAAGGAACCTAATTTTTGGAAAGGGCTGAGCGCTCATCCTCTTGCAATTGGATCCCTTTTCAAGTGTCTCAAGTTGGTCAGCCAAAAATCAAGGCATCCAAAAATAACTTTGCAAATTTTGTCCAAGAAGTTAAATTCCTCTCTGGGAAGCTCTAAGTCAGTGAGGTTCCTGCCCCTCACAGGTTCTGCTGTCTGATGCCAATATCACACTGGTTTCACTTTATGATCCTTCACCTGATACTTTGTCAATGTTGAGAAAACCCATGGACACAAAGTTTAAGAATAGGAGGCACAGCGAGGAAGACAGAGCATATTTCAATGACAGTATTGCAGCCATCTGGGGGATAGTGTCCAGCTTTGGCTGCCTCATTGTAAGAAAGACAGAGCTGAGGCGGAAAAAGTCCAGAGAAAGCAAAAAAGATGAACTAGTTTTCGCAGCCCTTTGGCTACGCAGAATTAGGGTGACCAGATGAGAGGAAGAAAATATCGAGACACATGCAGGGGGTCGCCGGCGGAGAAAAAACAAACAAAAAAACACCGGAGTGCGAAATATTGTGACAAATTGCGTCCCAACCAAACATCGGTTGGGACGCGGGACAAACGCCTAAATATTGGGACAGTCCCAATTTTATCGGGACGTCTGGTCACCCTACGCAGAATGCTCTGTAAGTGTTAAGTGATAATAGCAATCCCTAGCTCTTATCTAGTGCTTTTTTATCCATAGATCTCAAAGTGTTTCACAAAGGAAGTCAGTATCATTATTCCCATTTTACAGATGGGGAAACTGAGGCATGGAGCGGTGACATCCCCTATGTCACTCAGAAGACCAGTGGTAGAACTGGGACTAGAACCCAGGTATTTTAATTGCAGCATTATTTATTATTATTTGATTCTATTTATTTATTTAATCATTATCATGAATTTTAAGGTCAGAAGAGGGCCATTATATTCATCCAATATAACAGAGGCCATGGAATTCACCCAGTGATTCCTGCATCAAGCCCATATCTTGTGGTTGAGCTAGAGTGTAGTTTTAAGACAGGCATCCAATCTTGATTTATTATTGTGAGTGTGGCTGCTATAACACTTCCAGATCCCAGTCAGGGATCAAAACCCCATTGTTCTAGGCTCAGTATAAACAATACAAAAGCAGCCGTTGCCCCAGAATGCTCACAGTCTAGGATTTAGACAATACTTAACCTTGTCTAAACTATAAAGTTATATCGCTTTAACAATACCAGTTTAGTTAAAAGGGGCACAATTCCTCTAGTGTGGACATAGTTATGTCGGCATAACTGTGCATAGCTTATTTCCTTATATGAGAAGGGGAATAAAGTACAAACGGGTATAATGTAACTTGATACTGGTATAGCTGTGTCCACATTGGGGGTTGTGCTGGTAAAAATCACACCTCTAAATGAAATAGAGAGGCCAGTACAAAAGCTGCCTGTAGACCAGGCCTTTAGGCAGGAGCCCTTTGTTTGTTATGCATGTCTGTACAATGCCTAGCACAGCGGCGCCCTGATCCATGACACACAGCAGGAGCATGAACAAACAAGTGGTGGGGAGGACAAAGTGGCCTCCGATGGCCAAGACTGTGTTTTATTAATGCAGCCTCGCAGATTTCAACTCTCCCAGCGCTAGCGATTGTGGTTTTTATTTTAGTTTTCTGAGGGGAGAGTCCGATAGAGTTAGATTTCTCTTTCTTATGGCTCAGGGCTGCGAGCAGATTTTGTGCCTGGGTTGGCAAATGTGCCTGATGGTTTTTTGCAAAGCTGGCTTAGCTACTCGACAAGGTTTGGAACCCAAATCGGTTTGCATCACTGGCACACGCAGAGCCCCACTGACCCCTTTGGGCACCTCTTGGGTGAGTAAAGCGGGCAACGTATGGCCCCATGCGAAGAGATTGCTGCCTCCAGGGTAGTTGAGCACCAGTGGGAGAAAAGTTTGATGGGAAGGGGCCTAAGGTGTATCAGATAAATGGGGGCAAGAGGGCAAATGGACTGAGCCCTAGGCTTACTTGGTCCTGCCACAGTGCAGGAGCCTGAAGTCGATGACGTCTCAATGTCCCTTCCAGCCCTACAGCTCTATGATTCTACAATCCCTCCTTGATCATTGAATCATAGAAGATTAGGGTTGGAAGAAACCTCAGGAGGTCATCTAGTCATCCTGCTCAAAGCAGGACCAACCCCAACTAAATCATCCCAGCCAGGGCTTTGTCAAGCTGGGCATTAAAAACCTCTAAGGATGGAGATTCCACCTCCTCCCTAGGTAACCCATTCCAGTGCTTCACCACCCTCCTAGTGAAATAGTTTTTCCTAATATCCAACCTAGACCTCCCCCACTGCAACTTCATCTGCCACCACTGAGAACAGCCAAGCTCCATCCTCTTTGGAACCCCCCTTCAGGTAGTTGAAAGCAGCTATCAAATCCCCCCTCATTCTTCTCTTCTGCAGACTAAATAAGCCAAGTTCCCTCAGCCTCACCTCATAAGTCATGTGCCCCAGCCCCCTAATCATTTTCATTGCCCTCCGCTGGACTCTCTCTCTAATTTGTCCACATCCTTTCTGTAGTGGGGGCCCCAAAACTGGACACAGTACTCCAGATGTGGCCTCACCAGTGCCGAATAGAGGGGAATAATCACTTCCCTCGATCTGCTGGCAATGCTCCTACTAATGCAGGGTTTGACCCCTGTTTCTGGCACAGCCCTTCCTGAGCCATGTCGAGGCCTTTAGATCAGGGGTTCTCAAACTGGGGATTGGGACCCCTCAGGGGGTCGCGAGGTTTTACATGGGGGGTTGCGAGCTGTCAGCCTCCACACCAAAGCCCACTTTGCCTCCAGCATTTATAATGGTGTTAAATATATTTAAAAAAAGGGGTATAAGGGGGGTCGCACTCAGAGGCTTGCTGTGTGAAAGGGGTCACCAGTACAAAAGTCTGAGATCCCCTGCTTTAGATCTTGTATTTGGTGCCTAGATGGCATGGTGATTGGCAGACAGATGTATTCTGTAGGGGAAAGCATCTTGCCTTCCTCCCAGGCATCGGGTCTCAGCTGCAGACTGGCTGGGCCAAGAGCCTGGTTCAGTACAGCAGTCTAATTTATCAAGTCCTGTGTCTCCCCCCTTCCCTTGCTCTTCCAGAATCCCTCCTCTGCTTCTTCTTTGGCTGGTGTTGGGGGGTGGGGAGGGAGGGAGGCTTATTACAGGCCTGAAATTACTATTCAGGCCAAACGCCCATTGAAGTTGATGGGCTACATCCTGACTGGTGCTGTGCTAGCCCAGAAGAAATTTCGCCCAAACAGGGACTGAATAAAGACCTAGAGCCAGGTAGTCCCAGAGAGAGAAGAGATGGAAAAGACCTAGACATTTACCTCTTCTCGAGTCAGCCTGGGCCAGAGTAGGATTAGTCCCTCGGCTGTTGTTATCAATGAGGAGGTTTGTTATGCATTTGTTAAGCACCGACAGCACAGCGGGCCCCGCACAATGCCTTCAGAATATGCGCTCCTTGCCCTAAGGTACTTACGACCTCAGTTAGACCGACCGTGCAGTCTGGACACAAGCCGTGGGCTGTCCGGGGAACGGGAGGGCCGGTTTCCCAGTGGCACTGTGGCGAATACGGCGTGCCCTGTAGCGATTGTATATTGGCCTGGTTATTGGGATGGTGTTTTCTGCATGGACATTTTGGTCTGAGTGTTTCTTGCGTGAGTCAGGCAGGAAGGAGGAGGTGGCTTGTGATGGTCACTATCACTTGCCACTTAAGAGTCGTTATGGGACAATGCCGAGCAATTAGCCCCAGTGGCTCTCGCTGGATCCCCTTTGAGCCTTCAGGATTGGTTTAGCCAGGAGGGGCCAAAACCCACCAACCCTGGAATAAACCTCCTGAGGAGCAAAAAACCTTGGCAAGGTTTAAAAAAGGGATTCCCGAGGGAACCAGATTGAGACATTGGAGCCTGCAGGGTGTTTGAGGAAACGTGACCTGCTTTGGTCACCATGGTGGGATGGCAGAATTTAGGTAAGGGCTTGTCCACACGTGAGAGTTATTCTGGATTAATAAGGTAGGGTGTGAATTTGAGGTGGAATTCCTGGATAGCTCCTTGTAAGCCCTAAATTCGACACGCACGAAGGCTGGCTGTTGAGTTCAAATCCCTCTTTCTCTCATGCTTTGTTCCAGCTGCTAAATAAAAAATCCTGTGTTTAAGGTGGCTGTTGGCTGCTATTCCTGGTCATAGGTTCCCCAAGCCCAGTGGGGCCTGCAGGATGGGAAGTGGTTTGTGTAAGCAGGACAGTGTTCCTAGCTCCTGGTCTAAGAGTGGAAGAATTGCGAGATCCCACCCTGAGACGAGGGCAAGAGGTCCAAAACCTGCTGTAGGTGCACTCAGAGAGACCAGACAGGGAGACAGAGGGGCAACCAGCCAGCCCGCCCTGTGTTTGGGACACGTGCATCAGTACATTCTCAACAGAGCTGGGCGGGAAATGGTTTTCCTGTCCTGCAACAGTGTTTGTGATTTCAAAAAAAGCTCCTGTGATGCACTGGGACAAAGCTGAGGTCTTTTCAATTTTTTTCAGAAAAAATACAGGGAGAGAGACCTCAGAATAAGCCAGTGGTTAGGGTATTCACCCAGTGTATGAGAGGTGCTGGTTTAAATCCCTGCCTGATTCAGATAAAGGAGTTAAACCAGCCAGGGAAGTGCCCAAACCGGAAGGCTATTGGCTACGCCCTGGTGGGGCTCTGTCTCTCACTTTGACCAAAAATTCCATCCTGGACCTGAGCAACCACCCCAAAGAACGTTTCCTTTCCCGCGTAAATATTCAGTTTTGACAAATCAGCATTTTCCGGTGAAAAACCACTTAGCCGAAAATCTCCTGACCAACTGGAGCTCGGCCCATCCAGTTTGAAATGACTCAAGAGAAACTGATGCTGCTTTCCCTTATTTCAAGTCCTCAATCGCACCCTCTTTACAGGGCTCACAAAATTACCACTTTGCATGTTGTTATGCTTCTTATTTGTATTGCAGAAGTGGCTACAGGGCCCAGTCAGTGATCAAGGCCTGTTGTATTCAGTGCTGAACAAACAAACAGAGAGAGAGACTAATTCCTGCCCCAGAGAGCTCCTGATCTAGGATTACAACAAGATGCAATTGGTGGATAAATAGACAAACGGGAGGGATGGAGGACCCGGTAGTTGCACAAGACGGAGCCATGGCAGAACTGCTTTTTTCACCCGATCCTCAGGCGGTGTAACTTTGCATTGCTCCATTGCAGTCTATGGGCCAGATCCCCAGGTAGTGCTCATCGACTGTAACTCCATTGAAGCCAATGCCCTTTTACATCTGCTGAGGCTCAGCCTCATATTTCTTCACGGTTTAGAGCCCTGCTTTATTTCAAAAGGTGCAGTGCTAAATAGCAGGCTGATTTCATTTATGGGGCTCTGCTCATTTTATTGGCTGATGTTTTGACCATCTATGTTTGGTTTTTACTCCTTTAATCAGCCTATGTCGAAGAGTAAATCACCAAACACACTTTGGCACCATGTAAATATGACGTATTGTTATTATGTTAAACCGCTAAGCACAATGCCCGACCGAGGCAGCAAATACAAAGACACAGCAGATGTTCTTTGGGACTCCTCATCTGGTGTAAATCAACCCCAGTGGAGTGAGACAGATCAACCCCAGCTGGGGATCTGGCCCATCGATGCCAATGAAGCAAAGCCGATTTACACCGGTTAGGGATCTGGCCCATTGACACCAATGGAGTGATGCCAGTTTAACACAGTTGGGGCTCTAGCCCATTGTTTTAAATTCCTGAAAACCAAAGCTAGGACAGGGTGAAATCTATCACTCCATCTAGGGGATCTCTGCATCTCTGCACCAGTTCAGTAGGGCCTCATCTATCCTGCCCTGGTTCCCCTGGCTGGACACCTGCAGCAGCAAGATGTGTGATTGCCGCATGCCCCGACTGCAGAGGGAAGGGCGCTCACACACACTGGGACTCCTCTGTAGATCAGGGCAGCCGCGCGGAGTCCCTGAATGGCAGAGGCCAGTTCGAGTACTCACCCCACATCCCCACCAAGACCAAGGAGATGAATGCTGGCTGCTGGACTCCCATCGGGCTTGGTCTCTCCCTCCTCCACCCCGTCTGAATCTGTGAGCTCGGGGCTGAGCGAGCAGGCGTTTGCACCCCAGCTGGCTCTGCTACCTGGCACGGGGAAGGGGAGGGGGACGGGAGGAAGAGGCTGCTTTTCCTCCCTCTGTGGTTCTCTGCGTCACGGCTCGCTGAGTTGAAGCCCAGCCTGCCAGCTTCCTTGACAGAGCCTGTCGAGCACAAGAGAGGCTCAGAGGTCTCGCAATGAGGTTCATGCTCATGCCTCCTCACAGCCAGTATCCCCAAGCCCCGAGCATATGAATTCCCAGGGCCGGGGCGGGGAGCACTGTGTGTGTCACGAGTGTAGACTGGGTATCTATGGAGCCCACACTCCTCTCTGAGCATCAGGGAAGGGTCCCACAATAAGGGGCTGGGCTCCCATTGGAGGGGAGCAGGGCACAACACAACCCAGGGCTGAATAAACCTAGGGGCAGAATCCCCCTCCCACTCTAGGAGATGGGGACTCCCTCCCAGGTCAGGGACTGGGGTCCCACTGGAGTGATCAGTGTAGGAGCCCCAAGCCCCCAAGACTGAATCACCATGGAGATTGAATACCTCTCAGAACTGAGGGGCGGTGGTGGGATCCCAGTGAGCAGGGAATGCAGGGGGTGACCCAGATATGGGGGTGAGGAAGGGGCTATGGGTGCCAGGGGAGACTAAAGATTTAAAAGTGCCAGATCCCCAGCTGGCGTCAATCAGCTATAGCTCCATTGGAATCAAAGGGCCAGATCCCCATCGGGTGTAAATCAGTGTTACTCTATCGGAGTCAGTAAGCCAGCTCTTCAGCTAGTGTAAATCAGCATTGCACTATCAGAGTCAAAGGGGCCAGCTGGTGTAAATCAGTGTCGCCCTATTGGAGTCTATGCTCCACATCTTGCAAAGGTGTAAATCGGCATCGCCCCTGCTAAGGATCTGGCCCTTGTTGTCAGTGGAAGAGCCATTGCTGAGGAGATACTGATGTGGTTTTCACGTAACGCCCATCCCCGACAGAAATAACCTGATCCATTTCAATAATAACCTCCCCTTGTCCCTGAGGCGGTGTGCTTTTTTCTCCCTGCTATATTTACTCTCTTATCTCCGCCTGTGGTCGCCGTTTGAGGTGAGAAAGTTTTCTGCTCAGTGGCAGGAAATTTGCAGCCAAACGCGCGGTGCAGCAAAAGTCTCAGAGCGGGGAGTGAACGGCGCCCCCACTGCTCAGCACCGGCTCGCTGTTATCTGCACAGCGGAGACACTCGGCGGGGACAGGACCCTGCAGGCACATGCGTGAAAACCAGCACGGTTATCTGCACAGGGCCACTGCAGCAACCGACGCACGGCGGCAGTTTAGCTTCATCTTGATGATTTGTGCACCAGTCCCCTCCCCCGTGCACCGCCAAAGGTCACTGAGGCGTTGCTCACCTGCGCCGCCTCGACTGGCGCCAGGAACTGGCTTTCAAATGGCAGTTACTGAGAAACGGGCACGCAGAATTCCTGCCCTGCGTTAAACGAGAAGGTGAACCCCAGCCGGGCAAATCGGGCAGTTCCTGGAGAGGTCCGAGACTCACGCGGAATCCGGTTCATGTGCCCATGATTTCTATAGCCTGGGGCTAAACACAGGGGCCAGGTCCTCGCTGGTGTAAATCAGCATTGACACAAATTGAGCAATGTTGATTTACACCAGCTGAGGCTCTGGCCGTGGACTCCAATGGAGCTATGGCTGATTTACCCCACTGCGGATCTGGCCCATTGACTCCAATGAGGCTATGGCTGATTTACCCCAGATGGGACTCTGGCCCTTTGACTCCAACCAGGCTGTGGCTGATTTACCCCAACTGGGGATCTGGCCCTTTGACTCCAACAAGGCTGTGGCTGATTTACCCCAACTGGGGATCTGGCCCATTGACTCCAATGGGGCTATGGCTGATTTACCCCAGCTGGGATCTGGCCCATTGACACCAATGAGCCTATGGCTGATTTACACCAGCTGGCACCCGTGCTGCCAAGGTCCCCCAGGACTGAGACAGGAGCTCAGTCTCTATGGACTGTTCAGCCCTTGGCTTCTCTGAGGAGGTTGCCAACAGCTGGCTTTGGGCTTGATCAAAGGCTGTTGGGGCCAGTGGGATTCTGTCCATTGTCTCTGGCCCGTCCTGCCTGCCATGGACCTGCACTGAGTCTCCTGGTAAATTTCACATGGGGTCATTGGGGGAATGCACCCTGTATGTACAAACCTCGGTCTCCCATTCACACTGCGATCCCAGGGGCAGCTGTTCTGACCCGAGCTGTGACAGGGGCAGCTGGACCGATCCATTCTCCCCCAGACTCCCCAGGGCACAGATCACCCCAGAGACACCCCCCTGAGAAGGGCACAGGCTGCTATTGCCTGTAAAGGGAGGGCAGGGAAGGCAATCAATCATCCCCTAATTAAATTTTCTGGAATTCAGCTCAAGTACGTTAATAAAGGAGGTCGTTTCCCATCGACCGCCTGGCACTTCCACTGCGGGGAGATTTGCCCATCCATTCCTGGGTGCTAAGGCCACTGGGGTGTGTTCCAAGCTCTCAGAGGAACCCCTCATTGACTGGCATGGGCATTGCGCCCTGGCTGGAGAGAGCAGGATTTGACCCCAGGCAATGTCTGTTTTAATTGTCTCCTCTCCTAGCTCCCTTTGCCTTCACACCTCTTGCCCCACTTCCCTCCGCCCTGATCCTGCTTCCAGTGGAGGCTCCAATTCCTTTTCCCCCATGATACAGAGATCTAGGCATGCTGAGCAGGGCTGAAATCAATTCCATTACCACAGGGAAGGAGTGGGCCCGATGGGCCCGATTCTGATCTCGTGTGCACAGATAGGGCCTGATTCTGATTGCACAGCAGCTTTTCTCATGTGCAGGGGGCTGGATTTTCACTTGTAAACGTGGGATTAAGAATCGAGCATATGGGACCAGATCCTCATCGGGTATAAATGGGCAAACCCCCCCTCCCCCAAGCTTCAATGGAGCGACACTGATTTACACCAGCTGCAGATCTGGCCCCTTGAAGGGCACAAGGGTGTACCCACAATCCCCCCACCCCTGTGACATCCTGGTGGCAGTGCAGCAATACGTGTCCTGGGTGCCCTGCTCTCACCACATGCTCCATTCCTTTCGGGCATTTCCTGCAGTCACAACTATTGACAGGCTAAAGATTTTCCATGACACAAGAGGAAGTTTGCTTGCACGGGCTGGGTGTGTGGTACATGCTTGTCAGCTGGCAAGGTCACGAGCTGGGGTTTGGAGGAGGGGGACAGAGAGAGCTTGATATGGAGCTGCAGGAGGCACAGCCCTGCTCAGTGCCTCCGGCTCCTGGGGCCAGAGCGGATGGGAAGTGGCACCTTGGAGAGGTTCCAACGAGGTAAATAACATTTTGAGCTTATGCCTCTCTGCTCCTTTTGCTTCTCTCCTTCACCCAGATCTCCTCAGAAAGCAGAGCCAGGCCCTGCCACCCCATGGCCTGGGCAAATCTGCAGGTGTGGGGATGGGGAGGAGATTGTCCGGCCTGGCAGCTGTGTAGGCCCAGAAACATCCTGTTCCCAGGAATGGTAGGGAGTGCTGGCCTGCGGCATGACCCAGGCTCTCCAGCCCCACAGGTGTCAGAAGCGCCACGGGGGAAATCCCTTGTGGCTCAATTCTTGGGCCATCTGCATAGAGGGCTGGGATACACCGGCGCCGAGGGGCTGTCCCTGTCTAGCACTCCCCCTGCCCTAGTCCCAGGTACAATGGCTGCAGAACACCTAAGCCGGATGTTGCTGACTACATCCGCTGCTTCATGACTGCGGACCGATTCCGGTCTCCCCACCCCACACGTCCTGCGGCTGGGTTGCTCCACTCCAGCATGGAAGGTGTGGCTGAGGTGCAGCTGTGCTCGGGCTATTCCCAGCTTCAGCAATGGCCCTGGGAGCTGTGGGCAGCTGGGCATACATTAGAGCAGCCACACTGAGGGCCAGATTGGTGCCTGGCCAGCCAGAGGGTCTACAAAAGGCTGAAATATAAAATCCAAGGGGTAATTTCACATGTGGTGGAAGATCACAGAGAAAGGCCTGTTGCCTTTGTGTCTAGCTCTATGCAGAATGTAACTTTGCTCAGGTTGACATGGATGCTCTGAGTTTAGTCTGGGGAGCTAAAAAGTGTCACTGCTATGTGGATGGGAAGCGATTTCCTTTGGTCACGGACCTTCAGCCTCCAGTTTCAATGAACAACCCGCAGAGCACAGCTCGGACGATGGCTGCGACTCGGTTACAGACAGGGGCGGGGTTCTCGGGTGCTCACTGGTAGGAGTTCAAGTTTGAAAGCACCAGCTGCCAGCCCAGCACCGCAGAACAGTCTACTGCTGGAGCTAGCGGATGGAGGGCCAGCTTTCCCAAGCGATTTAGGCCCGTAAAGATGCAGCTGGGTGCCCTGCGGAATTGCCAAAAGCCCCAAAGCAGGGTAGGTGCCTAAGTCCCATTAAAACCCTTTGTAGGGTTCACCAGTCGTGCACTTTAAATCCACCTTTGGCCTCCAGGCTGGGCCTGGGCCGAGGGCAGCTGGGCCGGAGCAGAGAGTCTAGGCCTTATTGCAATGCCACAGAAGCACGAGGCAGAAGGGCGAAGGTTAACAGTGCAGCCTGACCATGCTCTGACTGCAGTTGTTATTGCTGCATGGAACGGACGAGGCGACTTTAAAAAAGAAACGAGATAAAAAGCAGAAGCTTCCCTCCCTAGGGCTCTGCAGACCGGGCCATCACACGGGGAAATTCTACAGCCTAGACACGACGACGACCTGTGCCCATCCACCTTAGCAGGACCCCTCCCTTCTCCAAGCCTTAGGAGCTGCAGAGTTCCCTCCCTCCCGTGAAACCTCTTGGGTATATTGGGAGCAATCCCCGTCCCTTTTTGGCCCTCCATCAGCCTGCCCGTCCCGTCTGTGCATGGCTCGCTCTGCACGGCCGTGTGCAACCTGGGCCTCCGGCGCTACCCATGCTGGGAGTTGAGTGAAAAAGCCTGTTTCAAACGCACTGGGTATGAGCAGCATGGAGAGAGAAGGGAGCAGTCGGGAGGTCTGATCCCAGGCTGGGAGCCAGGGGCTCCCTGCAGTGTGAATGACGGGACAAGATAGCTCTACCCCTGCCGCCCTCGGACAAGTCAGTTAGGGCTGGTGGTTAGCAGCTAACCCCCTGTCCAGGCAGAGGTTAAAGCAGACTGGAGCGGGAGGGGGAGCTCCTGCCCCACCAGCCCAAGGAGGAGGGGGAGAGTGGAGGCCCTGGGTTTGGACAGGGAGCTGTGTTCCCCTTCACCCCTGTATTTAAGGATCTAAATAAGGGCCACGTGGTCAGAGGTGCTACAGCCCCAACCGCCCCCACTGGCTTCTGTAACCGATTGCACACTCAGTGCTGGTGTTCGTTCCAGTCCATCTCCACCAGAATAAAAGCCCAGGGGCCACGCGCATGTGAGATGGTGTAAAACAGACCCCCTGCACTCCGCAATCTTCCCTCAGACCTGGTTGAGATGGTGTGTGAGGGCGCAGAGCTTCCGCGCCAAGGAAACAGACAAAAGTGCAACTGAAAGCAGAGAGGGGGCTGCTCGGCCTTGCCCCCACATGGGAGTGGCTTTCCCTGGGGCACTCCTCTCTCCCAGTCCTTCAGCACCAGCGAGCCCCTGGACTGGGGGGGGGGGGGGGGGGCAGATTGCGAGGTGATACTGTGTCAGAAGGGATGAATCTAAGTGGGATAGGACGAAATCCATCCCTCGGGGTAACTTCCCTGAAGTCAGTGGAGTTACCCTGGGGAGGGTTTTGTCTCAGGGAGTCTAATAACATGATTAGCGATTGTTATTATTTCCTGTAGTGCCAAAAACCCCATGAGAAATCCGGGGCCTGTTGTGCTAGGTGCTGCACACACACATACACACTAAGAGACGGTCCCTGCCCTGAAGCACTGACACTCTAACTGGACAAGACAAAGGGAACATTGTTATCCCCACATGGGAAATGGAGGCCCGGAGAGACTCAGTGATTTGCCCAGGGTCACACAGGGAGTCTGGGGCAGAGCCAGGAATTGAACCCCAAGTCTGAGGGGAAGGTGTGTGTGTGTCACCCACTGTCACGCCTTCTAGGCTGACCTGAGACTTTCTTCAAACTTGCTCTGCGTTCAGCCCAGCGTCTGTATTTCAACGTCTGCTGAAATGGGACAGATCCTGCTCTCACTGCCATGTGAACACAGAGTAAATCCAGATTAACTGCACTGATGTCAATGGGGTTACTCCTGATTTACACCAGGGCAACCAAGAACATGATCCACTCCCTCCCGCTTCCGTGTCTAGCTCCCTGGAGCTCAGGGCCTTGTTTGAAGTTAAGAGAAAGTCTTAAAACACGTCTAACTCTCTGGAGTCCTACTAAGGTTTGTCTACACTACAAGTGCTACGGCGGTACTTGGAGACACTTGCTTAGAAGGGGATTTTCCATCACTGTAGTAAATCCAGCCCCCTTGAGAGGCAGTAGCTAGGTTGGCAGAAGAATTCTTCCATCAACCTCTCAGTGTCTACACAGGGACTTAGGTCGGCTTAACTATGTTGCTCAGGGTGTTCATTTTTCAAATCCCAGAGCAATGTAGCTAGGTCGCCCTAAGTTTTAGGTGTAGCCCAGGCCCTAAAGATGGGAATGATCTGTTAGCTTCAATTCAATCCCTTGGGGTCTGGTGCAGGTTTGTCTCCCACACTGGGCCAGATCCTTGGGGTCAATGGGTGAAGCTCCATGAAGCCACTGTAATGGGCCGTGGAACCGAACTGCCCTCTGGCTCCTTATCACTGGCCCTCCAGAATAGGGCTGAGACCTGCACCTTACTCCCTGGGTGGCCCTGGCAATCGTTTCACCTCCCTGCCTGTCTGTTTCTCATCATCGTATATGAAGACACAGGCCCTTCCCCTAAGAGTGTACATGCTAAATAGCCAGCAACAGATGAGGGGTGAGAGGAAGGGGATGTAACACACAAGCGAAGTGATCACGATCTTGTGAAATCGAGCTATCTGTGTTTGTACGTATGCCCATCCATCACCATCATAGCTGTCCGGCAGATGTTATAATCCATCTTTCTTTCTTCCCTCCTAAGGGACAACACACACCAGAGTGGAAGAATGGTAAAACAATGACACAGCACCCATGGGCCAAACTCAGATCTGGTGGAAGCAGCTTCGGTGGGGTTTGCATGTAAAGGGCAGCAGAATTTGCCTCTGTGGGACAGATACTGAGCTGGTGTAAATCAGTGTCACACTATTGACATCAGTCAATTTGGATCAATTGGGGATTTGGCCCATTGATCCCAGTGGAGCTATGCTGGATTGACACCAGCTGGGGATCTGGCCCATTGACCCCAATGGAGCTGCGGCCAATTTAAACCATTTAGGGATCCATCCCTGTACAATTAGTGCCACGTTCCAATGGGACGCAGCGTTAGATCCTTAGAGGGAAGGCAGAGGCTGTTTTCTGCCCTAATGTTCTCACTGCATTGCTCCTATCTCTATCTGATCTGTTGCTGAATTGCCTTTTATCAAGAAACAGAAAACCGTCACAATTGGGCTCAAACCCTTTGATCTCTGCAATGCATGAAGCACCTTAGCCTGCCTGCTGTGTCATTCTCGTCCTTCTCACACACCCCTTTTCCTAATAAATGAAATAGTTAATGACAGCCGCAGAAATCTCCAAACAAATCTTTCACTCCCACTTCCTTGGCTGGGTCTAAATTTAGCAGCAGCTGCAGCCGCTCTAATGAAATCCAGTGGGGTTACTGGGGTGACGGCTGCTCATAAATCATCCTACCAACAAATCAAATCAGCAAAAATCCGAGACAGCACAACACAGGGCTCGGTGCCACAGCCTGAAGCCCACTGACTTCAGTGGGAAAGGCTGCAGGATTGGGACCCTTTACTCAGCTCTTTTGAAGTTGGGATCTGGCAGTTTCTACACAGCCACAGCTCCAAATTTGGCCCTTAAGACCTTTGACTGGCTGCAAGGAGACTGGGGAGCACAGTTAAAACATGGGCTGGTCCCATCGGATGCACATCACATTGTTAATTGTTCCCAGATCCCTTGACATGGTGGAAATGACCTTGTTAGGCTGGGCTTTAGCCTCAGTAAATGGGGTGGAGGTGAAAGTTCTAGCTCTGGGGAATATGAATGGGTTAATTATCCCATGGGGATAATTCCATGGGACATTAGTCCCAGAAAATCAGGGCCGAAGGAAACTCAAAGAGCTGATGCTAAAAGCTGATCCCCAGCGGACATAGAGGAGATGCTTTTTTATTTGGGTCTTAGAATCATAGAATCATGGAAGATTAGGGTTGGAAGAGACCTCAGGAGGTCATCTAGTCCAACCCCCTGGTCAAAGCAGGACCAACCCCAACTAAATCATCCCAGCCAGGGCTTTGTCAAGCCAGGCCTTAAAAACCTCTAAGGAAGGAGATTCCACCATCTCCCTAGGTAACCCATTCCAGTGCTTCACCACCCTCCTAGTGAAATAGTTTTTCCTAATATCCAACCTAGACCTTCCCCACTGCAACTTGAGACCATTGCTCCTTGTTCTGCCATCTGCCACCACTGAGAACAGCCGAGCTCCACCCTGACTTGTTTTTCATGTGATCAGTAGAGACGGATTCATGGGGCGGATCCCCGACTGGTGTAAATCAACATTGAAGTCAAGGGTTTGTACGCCAGCCTGACCCATTAAAAGCAAAATGAGAGAAAAGCTCCCACCTTTGTATCAGGATCGTATAGAACATTGCGCTGAAGTTAGGGCCCGATCCTGAGAGAGTCAGGGCTTCCTTGACTTTAAAGGCAGGTGCCGGTGATCGACACGTGTTGGGATCGGGCCCTTAGAGCATTAAACAGAGAGGGGTTGTTATTGCACAGCTATGGCTGCACAGTCATGCCTAAGCTATTCACGTAATGACTGATGGGTGTTAGTAACACCACTGACCCCAAAGGATTTTGCAGCGGCAGTGTGCTTCGGGGATGCTGCTGTTTTTGCACGCTTGGGGGGTGGGCGTGCGGGTATTGATTCTTTGCAGCAGCAACTGCTCTGCCGCAGGAAGTGGCTCATGACAAACCCAAGCTGCAAGAGGTTTTTAACGATGCAAAGCCTGCAGAATTGGGGACAGATTTCCCCCCACCCACGCTTGCTCCCCTTTCCCCTCAGCTCTTTCTTCAAGCACGGCTGAGTGACAGAGTCACAGAACTTAGAGAGACAGGGAATAGATCCTCCGGGGTGATTTTGTCTACCCACCAGAGTCAATGGGTTTGTTCCCGTGCTCATCCAGTGCTTTGGTGGTTCTAGAGTTAAATTACTCTGAAGGGGAAAGTATTTGTTGGAGAAAGAAAAAAAATTAGATCCTCAGCAGGTGTAAACTGATGTAGCTCTGTGGAAATCCATAGGTGTTACGGGGTAGATGTATATATGGCCAGGCTGGTTTGATACTGTGTTACTTCAGTTGTACACCTGGTAACACCACCGAAATCAGTGGAGCTGCACCCATTTACGCCAGCCAGGGATCTGGCCCACTGACTCCAATGGACTTATGCCAATTTGCACCAGCCGGGGATCTGGCCCTAAATCTATCAGGGCTTTTGTAAGAAGGCAGTTTAGTTCCATAAATGCTGATGTATCCAAGTGCTCCTCAGAGCCTGATCCAATAACAAAACGGACAGGCACCTAATCACAATGGCCCTAATTCTCCTCTTGCCTATTTTGGTGTAAAATGGGAGTAACTGATGTAAAGCCAGAGTAATTTGCACCAATGAGAAGCTGGTGCAAGTGAGTGAACGTCCAGGGCCTGATTTTGCCCTGTGTTCCACCACTTTTACACTGGGGTAACGCCAGGGCCAGTGCAACCCATTAGGCGACCTAGGCGGTCGCCTAGGGTGCAAACATTTGAGGGGCGCCGGTGCCCCGGCTGGCTGTAGAAATTTGGGGGCTGGACCTTCCGCCGCCGCTGTTGGGGGCGGGATTTCGGGGGCGGGACCTTCCGCCGCCTAGGGCGTTGGCAAAGCTGGCGCCGCTACTGGGTAACGCCATGGAATCCAGTGTAAAACTGGAGTCATACAATAGACTGCCAGACTCACGCTGTATCTAGCTGCTCTCTGAGAGGCTCAGCTGGCAGCCCTTACTCATGCGAACAGGCTCAATAAGTTGGACTCTGCTCTCACTTACACCAGTGCAGGTCAGGAGGGCCGGATTCTGAGCTTAGTTGGTGTAAAGCCAGATTGGCGTGACTGGGTCAACTCCCCAGCTGGTGTAAATCAGCAGAGCCCCATTTAAGTCAACAGAGCGACATGCTCAGTGGTTTGAGCACTGGTCTGCTAACCCCAGGGTTGTGAGCAGGGGGTTGGACTAGATGACCTCCTGAGGTCCCTTTTAACCCTGATATTCTATGTGACAATGACATACACCAGCAGGGGATCTGGCCCACTGATGCCAACAGCCTTACTCTAGATTTATACCAGTGTAACTGAGCTCACACATTGGACCCATTGACTTCAATTGGACCAAGTCCAGAATAAGGGTCCTTATTCTTATTTTGATAGCATTATTCTCTCCCCCGTGCCCCCTATATGATTTTCAGGTGTGCTGGTCTGAGCTGCTAACAGGCTGCATGGGTGGTTGATTCACAAATGCTGTTCTCTGAATATTTACTAGGTTTAGTAAAAGCCTAATCTCAAACTTGGAAGCTTAAATTCATAATTTTGCTGGACACTAAAAATCACAGACACAATCAAGACACTGGATTTATGGCTCATTATAACAATCTGTAACCCCCTAACCCTGCTTTGTCCTAAAACTGCAGAGGTGTTAACTGCCCACCTCATCTTGAATAGTCTCTTACAAGGTGTTAACTACTTGTGCTAAACAATCTGTCCCACCTGGTATTTAGCTGTGACACTCTGAGTACCTTTCCCAGCCCTGAAGAAGAGCTCAGCATAAGCTCAAAAGCGTGTCCTTTTCACCAATAAAAGATATGAGCTCACTCTCCTTGTCTCTGTACTATGTTTAGATCATTTGATCATTTTACTCTGATTGAGCTGTTACCCTCAGAATTTTGTACTGATTTGGGTACCAGACCATCAAAGCCAGTGGGAGTTTTGCCTGAGTAAGGACTGCACAACTATGTCTCATTTAAAATTCCTTTGCATATTTGTGCATTGAGGCTATTGGTCCAGATTAGAGCTGGATAAATAATTTGTAACAACTTCAATGATTTTTGCCTATTTTCCTGTTCACAATTTTTCTGCAGACAGATGGTGAAATTCTCAGATGTGTTTGTTAGCTGGAATCTCATTCACAAGTGTCTTCAGCAAACAAGTCTCAACCTGCAGATTGCAGATTAAATGTGCATCACAAAGATTCAAAAGGAGTACAATTTACCCCCACTAAAGTGTAGGCATCACCTATGTGAGGGAAAATTAACCCTTTAGCACGAGGCTTATACATCAATGTCCCACTTCAGCCCTGCATAAAGGTGAATTTCACACATTAGATGCCTACATAAACACCTGATCAAAAATTTTCAGCTGAATTTCTCCCTCTTCCCCCGTCAGAAAATATGGTTGTGTTGAAATTAACGTCTTCCACGGGAAGATGTCAGTTCAGATGTGATTTTTTTGATTTTCTGATAGGGAAAATCAAAACGAAAGAATTAATTTTGAATCATCATTTCAAGATTAAATGAATTTTTCATTTTGATATGTTGATTCAAACTGAAAAAAAATCATTTTGAAAGGTCGATTTGACTCAAATTTAGCTGCAAGTTAATATGTAGTTTTGCTTCAGTTTTTGGAAAGAGAAAATTTTGGGGGAGGGTTATTTTCAATTTTGGGGTTTTCAGGGTTATTCCCCCCCTTTGTCCCTCTATTTTATCCCAACCTCATTCCCCCCCCCCCCCCACTGTAATAAGGAGTAAAGGGTAAGAATATGTGTGAAAATGGGGGAAAGTTAATTTTTCACACCTTTTCTTTTTTACTATTTTCCACCTGGAAAAAATTGGAAAACACTAAGAAAGTAGGTTTCCCGCTACTTTTCATGCTCTTACTATTTTCAAATTTTTCCAGTGGAAAAAAGGATGAAAAATAAAAAAGCAAAAGACAAGGGGAAAATATATCCCCAAATCCTCAAATTTGAAATGGAAATAAAAATATTTCTATTTCCATAAATAGTAGTTTAAGTCAAAATGAAATAGAAATTTTCATTTTGATTCTAAATGTAAATTCCTGTGGAAAAGCCAAAATGTTTTCATTTGAAATAAATCTGAATGGTGATTTTTCCTGAAGAAAATTGTTTAGTTTTCTAATTACATAGTCAAACCGTGTTTATCCTTTCTGATCCCTTATTTGTTAGTTCAGGGTACATTATTAACGACAAAATCCTAAGTAATTCACAATTTAATATATGGAGATACACCTATCTCATAGAGCTGGAAGGGACCCCAAGAGGTCATCAAGTTCAGCCCCTGCCTTCACTAGCAGGACCAAGCACTCATTTTGCCCCAAATCCCTAAGTGGTCCCCTCAAGGATTGAACTCATAGCCCTGAGTTTAGCAGGCCAATGCTCAAACCACTGAGCTATCCCTCTTCTAATTTGCTCTGTTATTGGATAGCTATATACACTTGGGATGGATACTTGAAAATTCAAGTGATATGCTCATTTTGTAGCTATTCGAGCTAGCAAAGCTCTAACGTTTTAATGTTTGATCATACTTTATAATAAGGGGACATTCATAAATAATTTGTAAAATTAAATAATTAATAGATCCCATAAGCATATTAGAGATATGAGTAGCACGTGTTAGAGATGGTTATAAGTACATCAGTCACTCTTTATATTAAAAGCAATCTATTGAGCTAGAGTGAGCAAATGTTTGCATTAAAAGGTCAAATCGAAATGTCCTTTCAAAGTCATTAATAATTTTCAGTGCTAGTCACGTGGAGCATGCCCAGACCAAAAGAATTGCTTGCTTTTTTTCTTGTGCTCCACTCTGCGTCAGTGACGCCTGAATTATTGGTTTGCCCTAATTATCATCTAGAAATGCTGGAAACACATATTTTCTGTATTTATAACGTGTAACTATGGCACTGCCTTTTTATGGACCATCTGAAAGCTGGATCTGTTACAGTTTTCAAGTCAACACTGAAAAGGTTCGTGTTCAGTTGTGCAGTTCAAGTAGTTTAAGACCAAAATTCAGCTTTGGTTCAAAATAAGTGTTTTGCAAACCCCTGTATTAATAGCAATGTTCTCACGAGGCAAAAAGAACCCAAAACAAACCACTTAATTGAAAACAGGATATTTTTGCCTTAACTTTCCCCAGCAGTGTTTTCAACCAACCTAAACAGTGTGATGCTAGCTATGCCAAATGCACAGTGAAATCGACGAAAAACTGACGTCCTCTTTTCATTGTACAAAAGAGTGAAAAGCAAAAATTAAACCAACAGACTAAAGGGTGAATAATGAACTGAATATTTTAAATTTCTGTAGTTGGAATAATGCAAGATCCTAGTAAGGAAATGGGCCAGATTTTCAGATGGTGTAACAATCCAGCTCCATTGATTTCCATAGAGTTATGCCAGTTTACACCAGCTGGGGCTCTGGCCCCAGAAGTATTTAAACAACTCATTCTGTAAATGTCTGAGGGGACCTCTGAAACCTGGAATATTTGGAGTTCCACAAACCACTGGAAGTTAAGAGCTTAAATACCTTTGTGGATCTGGGCCCAGGTGAACAAAATTCACTTTGGATATGAATTTCAGAGTTGGAGAGTTAATACAAACGTTAGGTGATCTGAAATCTAGTTAACCAGGGTTTGGATGAGGTTTTACCTTATATGGGTTTGAATGTTACAGTGTCCCTTTCAATTGGGTTTGAAATGCAGATCAGCTTGGCCTTTTATTTCTTCGGGTGGATGGTGTATTTATGCATTATGTGATATTATTATTATATCTTTGTTGAGCCTGATTCTCATTTACACTAAGGCAACTTTACACTGCTCTTGCCGCATAAAGAGGCCTTAAAGTGAGTGAAGAGCAACCTTAGTGTAAATAGGAATGAGGCCCATTAGTTGTGATCACTACATTTCTTCTGGTGCCTGGGAGCAACTGTAAAATAGATTTTGGTCCTGATGTCTCTCTTTCAGAACCTGAAACCGACATGGGCTCGAAGAGCTACGTAGACTGAGGGAGCTGGTGAGTTGATTCCAGTCACACCGGAATTTGGATTCCCTCTGCAAAGAGCAGTCTGAGACCAGATCTTCAGCTGGTATAAATTAGGGCAGCTCTATTAAAGTCAATGGAGATATATGGGTTTACCCCAGCTGGGGATCTGGCCTGAGATTAGGGTTGATGATGCTTTCAGTGCTTCTCTGAAATGGGGACGTAATGATGTTGGTACTAACAAATGTGTGTGTTGATTTTATGCTTGGAAAAATTTGACTTTTATTGGTAAATGTCAGTAAACATTGGTTTCACTGCACACACACACACACACACACCAATGAAAAAATATTTTAATTGATAATAACAAACAGGCAGATAAGCAAAGTAAAGAAAATGCTGCTTGAAAACTTATTAGGGGCGTATTTCATTTGTAAATGGTGACAGAGAGACAAGGTGGGGGAGGGTGAAAGAGACAAATATTTGCACTGTAAAAAAAGAAGAAATAGTATTTTTCAATTCACCTCATACAAGTACCATAGTGCAATCTCCATTGTGAAAGTGCTACTTACAAATGTAGAATTATTTTTGTTACATAACTGCACTCAAAAACAAAACAATGTAAAACTTCAGAGCCTACAAGTCCACTCAGTCCTACTTCTTGTTCAGCCAATCGCTAAGAGAAACAAGTTTGTTTACATTTACGTGAGATAATGCTCCCCACTTCTTATTTACAATGTCACCTGAAAGTGAGAACAGGCATTCGCATAGCACTGTTGTAATATAAATTCAGCACTGTACACTATGTATTCTGTGTTGTAATTGAAATCAATATATTTGAAAATGTAGAAAAACATCCAAAATATTTATAATAAATTTGAATTGGTATTCTATTATTGTTTAACAGTGCAATTAATTGCGACTATTTTTTTAAGCTAGTTAATTTGTTTTGCATTAATCACGTGAGTTAACTGTGATTAATTGACAACCCTATTATAAACCTTTAGCTTTTTGAATCTCAACATCTACTGTCATAAATAATTATTGTGTGACCCCCCCATTGTCTGACTCCCCCATAATTTTCTGCAAGTGTGAAAATTTTAAATTGGTAAGTCAGAAAAAATGCTTAGAAATGAACATTGATGTTATCTGTCAGAATTATAAACAAAAAATGGAATTCTGCCACAACTAAATATTGTGTGTTGTTAGTATTTTTTATTATTTGTATATCCATCTGATTCAGCATTTAACTCCTGATTTATACCACTGTGAATGAGAGGAGAATCAGCCCCATGATCAAAGTTAGGGTTGGGGTTAAGGTTAGGATTACAGTTAGATGACTGGTTTCAGAGTAGCAGCCGTGTTAGTCTGTATCAGCAAAAAGAACAGGAGTACTTGTGGCACCTTAGAGACTAACAAATTTATTTGAGCATAAGCTTTCGTGGGCTACAGTCCACTTCTTCGGATGCATAGAATGGAACATACAGTAAGAAGATATTTATACATACAGAGAACATGAGAAGGTGGAAGTAGCCATACCAACTGTAAGAGGCTAATTAATTAAGAGAAGCTATTAACAGCAGGGGAGAAAAACTTTTGAAGTGATAATCATGATGGCCCATTTCGGACAGTTGACACGAAAGTGTGAGGCTGCTTCAACATGGGGAAATAGATTCAATTAGTGTAATGACCGAGCCATTCCCAGTCTCTGTTCAAACCTAAGTTGATTGTATCTAGTTTGCATATCAATTCAAGTTCAGCAGCTTCTCGTTGGAGTCTGTTTTTGAAGCTTTTTTGTTGCAAAATTGCCACCTTAACGTCTGTCACTGAGTGATTAGGGAGGTTGAAGTGTTCTCCTACTGGTTTTTGAATGTTATGATTCCTGATGTCAGATTTGTGTCCGTTTATTCTTTTGCGAAGAGACTGTCCGGTTTGGCCAATGTACATGGCAGAGGGGCATTGCTGGCACATGATGGCATATATCACATTGGTAGATGTGCAGGTGAACGAGCCCCTGATGGCATGGCTGATATGATTAGGTCCTGTGATGGTGTCACTTGAATAGATATGTGGACAGAGTTGGCAGCGGGGTTTGTTGCAAGGGTAGGTTCCTGGGTTAGTGTTTTTGTTGTATGGTGTGTGGTTGCTGGTGAGTATTTGCTTCAGGTTGGGGGGCTGTCTGTAAGCGAGGACAGGTCTGTCTCCCAAGATCTGTGAGAGTGAGGGATCATCTTTCAGGATAGGTTGTAGATCTTTGATGATGCGCTGGAGAGGTTTTAGTTGGGGGCTAAAGGTGACGGCTAGTGGCGTTCTGTTATTTTCTTTGTTGGGCCTGTCCTGTAGTAGGTGACTTCTGGGTACTCTTCTGGCTCTGTCAATCTGTTTTTTCACTTCAGCAGGTGGGTATTGTAGTTTTAAGAATGCTTGATAGAGCTCTTGTAGGTGTTTGTCTCTGTCTGAGGGATTGGAGCAAATGCGGTTGTATCTTAGAGCTTGGCTGTAGACAATGGATTGTGTGGTGTGTCCTGGATGGAAGCTGGAGGCATGTAGGTAAGTATAGCAGTCAGTAGGTTTCCGGTATAGGGTGGTGTTTATGTGACCATCGCTTATTAGCACAGTAGTGTCTAGGAAATGGACCGCTTGTGTGGACTGGTCTAGGTCCAGATGACTATCTGCATAACAGTCATCTAGACCTAGTCCAGATGGACTGGTCTAGATGACTGTTATGCAGATAGCAAGACAAACATTACCTGTGTCGGTGTCTGTATGGGATCAACAGCTATTAAATCATCATCCAATAAAATGTACTAACAGGTACAGGAGAAAGGTCAGAGCATGGCCCGAGGAGGGAGAGTTTGCCTCCTATGTTACCAATAAGGTCTCAGCCTCTGTCCTCTAAGCACCTGACAGACTGGGATCTTTCTAAATCTTTGCCACAAATAAGCACCACAATTTCAAGGGTTTGGGAAGAATTTTGCCATCCATCCATCCCATCCCATCCCGTCTATCCCATTTCATGAGACAAGCTGGGGGAGGTAGCTCTTCTTGTAAGCTCAAAAGCTTGTCTCTCTCAACTACAGAAGCTGGTCCAATAAAAGGTATTACCTCACCCACCTTGTCTCTCTAATATCTTGGGACCAATACGGCTACAACATCACTGCATATCCCATTTAATCTCATCCATCCTTCCACCCACCCTCAGCCTATCCAGCAATTCATCCATCCATCCATCCGTTCCACCCCATTTCATTTCATACACCCATCCCTTCCCAGTCCAGCTGATCATTCCATTTGATCTCATCTGTCCGTCCATCCATCCTACCTATTCACTCCATCCACCCATCCACCCTGCCATTCTTTCTTTCTTTCTTTCTTTCTTTCTTTCTTTCTTTCTTTCTTTCTTTCTTCACTGCAGGCTGCTTCGGCTTTGTTACTATTCTGGTGCTTCCTCTAGCTTTGCGGTGTAGGGCAAAATCTCCTTTGTTCTGGGGCTGCCAGACCCTCTTTGCATTGGTAAACAGCTGAAGGATGTGGCAGAGAGTGAATTTTCCACTAAGGCTGGTTTGAACTAGTCCCGTCAAGGTAGGTCTCCGTCGCTCACCCCCCATGTCGCCTCTTCCCCTCCCCCTCCGCTCCCGCCCTGCAGAGCAACCCCAGTGAGTGTCAGTGCTTCAAAACATATTGACGGGGAGAAGGGTCTAAGCAAGAGGAAATGAACTCCTCTCCCAGCATACGCAACAGGGGGATGGTACCACCGGAGAGGGAAATGGAAACCCACAGATGGAGCTGATAAAAGAACTGAGGGCATGGAGAGGGGAGATCCATATCAGGGCTTAGGTTTCCAGTGGAAACAGCTCCCTTGGCCTACTGCACTGTGATGTATTCTGCTGGGTGCATAGTGTCATGTGCTCAGGTGCCATGGTGATGGGGCTGGTGGAAAATCCTGGACAGAGAGCGAGCTAGTCATTGATTCTAATGCACTGCATGGTACTTTGCTGTATTGCACTTGGCTGCAGTGCATTAGCATGCACCGCCTTAAGGTGAATACGGCGTTGCTATCACGGGGCATTGCGTGCCACCTGCCATAGTTAAGGCTGCACAACAGTTTCCATTCTAACCCCTAATTAATCCTAACTACTCCTGTACAGTAGATGTCTTCAGTGAGGGCCCCACAGGTATCAAGGGGCGTTAACTTATATGCTTATAAAGGGAGCAGCAAGTGACCCCTGTCCCCCTTAGCAGAAGGGGAGCAGAGAAAGATAGAACATGATCCAATATCTGGAAGCTGAAGCTAGACAAATTCAGACTGCGATTAAGGAATACATTTTAAAGTGGGAGTAATTAGGCACTGGAACAATTCGCTAAGGGTCGGGGTGGATTCTCCATCACTGACAATTTGTAAATGAAAATTGGATGTTTGTCTAAAAGATCTGCTCTAGGGATTATTTTGGGGGAAGGTCTGTGTTATACGGGAGGTCAGACTAGATGATCACAACAGTCCCTTCTGGCCTTAGAATCTATGCAACTCCACAGCTGCCTGGTGTCAACCTGCGTGGAACCTGATGGGAGAAGCACAAGTTGCAGGAGGGAAGAATTTTGGAGGAGACACCAGGAAGTTGGGTCTGCGTGCACATGGTTGGAATGCTAGCTACAGTTGCAACATTTCTGGAAGTAGTTCTCTCAATAAAGACTCTCCTCTCCTGTTATTATCCAGCACACAGTACATGAAACACCTGGGACGGGTTTGCTCAGGAGATCACAGAGCTGGGTTGGGGATCTTTCTCCATTCTTCCTCATAAGGCCTAGTGCAGGGGTTCTCGGGTTTGGGACCACCCCACTAGGGTTGTCAACTTTCTAGTCGCACAAAACCGAACATCCTAGCCCCGCTCCTTCCCCTGAGGTCCTGCCCCCGCTCACTACATTCCCCCTCTCTCGCTCTCCCCCACCCTCATTCACTTTCCTTGGGTTGGGGTGTGGGAGGGTGTGAGGGCTCTAACTGGGGCTTTGGGGTGGGGCCAGAAATTAGGGGTTCAGGATGTGGGATGGGGTTCTGGGCTGAGGCAGGGAGTTGGGGTGCGGGAGGGGGTGAGGGCTCTGGCTGGGGGTGCGGACGCTGGGGCGGGGCTGGGGATGAAGGGTTTGGGGTGCAGGATGGGGCACCAGACTGTGGGGTGGGGCCGAGGGATTTGGAGTGCAGGAGGGGGGCTGCGGGTTGAGGCAGGTGGTTGGGGTGTGGGATGGGTTGAGGGCTCTGGGTTGGGGGTGCTGGCTCTGGGGTGGGGCTGGGGATGTGGGGTTTGGGGTGCAAGAGGGTGCTCCAGGTTTTGGGGGGTTCAGGGCAGGGGGCTGGGGTTCAGGGTTGGGGCGCGGGCTTTCCTCGGGCGGCTCCCGATCAGCAGCGCAGCGGGGTGGGATAAGGCAGGCAGCCTGCCTGTCCTAGCACCACGCTGTGCGCGCCCTGGAAGCAGCCAGCAGGTCCGGTTCCTAGGCGCGGGGGTCAGGAGGCTCCACGTGCCGCTCTTGCCCGCAGGCACCCTAACCCCACACAATGTGAGAAATAGTCTGTGATCCTGGAAATACAGACCATGCTCTAATGTGGCAGATGCATGGGTGGGGTGGGGGGTCAGAGTTAAGGTTACACACTCAACCTTAATGTTGGCATAGCTTTGCCATGTAGTGCAGTTTTCTGTACTGGATCCTGTATTACAGGGCACTGTCTTGTAGATCAGTGAGTTTGATGGTGTATATGGGATTAGAAAACTAGAATGTGGTGCAATAGAACACATTACTGTGCAACGTACCTTTTCAATGCATTGGCTTGCACTATGCTGCAGTGTATTGTGATGCTTTTGATCATAATCTATTATAATGCAGTACACTAGGTGGTGTTAACGTGTATTGTGGCAGGCTGTAGTGCACTGCATTGTGTTGCAATTCTGCTTTCTTCCCCTGCTAGTAAAGGCTGGAAAGGAATGAGATTAGGTTGCTACAGCTGGGCTGGAAGGATTTTAAACAGCATAGCTACAAGCGGAGGGCTGAGGCTGCACTGGCATATTTCTTACAGCTTCCGCAAGTATCAGGTCAACTGTTGGTCTTTTTACTGCCATGTCCTTCAACCCTTCTTGGGGCAGATAGACACCATGGGGTTAAAGCACTGGCAGATGGGGAAGGGGAGTGGAGCTCATAGCAGAGCAGCAGTGATAGGAGGTTAAGGTTATAATGCCAATCCAGGCTCAGCCTTAGTGTGTGAAAGCATAAAAGGGATGTTGCTTTTTCTTAGCTTGGCCTGTAGATGGCAGGAACGGCCGAGGGAATTTCTGGTTTCAGAGTAATAGCCGTGTTAGTCTGTATCCGCAAAAAGAATGCATCCGATGAAGCCCACGAAAGCTTATGCTACAATAAATTTGTTAGTCTCTAAGGTGCCACAAGTACTCCTATTCTTTTTTCGAGGGAATTTCTGACTGTCATGCTTCTTCTGAGAGGCCTTTATCCTAATCCCTTTGAAGTTGATTGGATAGACTCCCATTGAGTTCAATAGGCTTTAGATCAGCCCCTAAGTTGCTAACTCCTCGAATGTGCAGCGAGATCACCTAGGAGCTGGGGAAGAGGGGACCCCTCCAGGGCAGGGTTAGTTCTGTAGAGTCATGGTAGAGCCAGAGCAATGCCAACCAGGGGGTTAACCCTTTGAAGCGCTGAGTGCCCTCAATTCCCACGGGTCCCAGGGAGAGATGAGAGGGCTCAGCAGCCCCTGCACCTTGCTAGTTTGGACCCTGGAGGTGCTAAGATGATCCGTCCACTGATCAACATGAGAGTCTGGGTCTCCTTATTGTCCCTAGTCAGGCACAGACTCGACCAAGCTTCTGCATGGCACAACACAGCACAGCTATTATACATGCTGGCCGGCGGGCGACAGTGAAAGGGGAAACCGCATCCTGTGACGGTTACACAATGACTGGGGAGATAGGGGGGGCTTTGTGTGTCTATGTGGAGGGGGATAGAGACAAGGTAAAAACCAGCAGTGCACATTTCATCGTCTGCTAAATTTTCAGTGCATCGCTGATAAAGGTGACTCTGCTGTCCGATGGCCTATGTTTTCCCCTGTAATACCGCACCTATGCTTTGCATTTAATAAAGGGAAAGGCTAGAAATGGATCTGTGTGTTGGCAATGAGTCCTTGTTTGTTGAATTGGGACCCATCTTCTGGTTCCTTGCCATTTAACACTCATTTTGGTATTTCATTTCCGTGGGTGGGGGGATGGAATTTGAGGAAAAAGAAAACCATGGCTAAATGCTTGGGAACAACCTGAGTGCTATCAATCAATTTAGCAACAGTCCACCCTGAACAGAGTCCTTCTGTCCTTAACCATGGTATCTTTAACTCAGGCAACCTTTGCTGTGCACATCCTAGGCCAGATCTCTGGTGATGGCTGAGCTATGCACAGCACTATTGGGTGGGGGGATGAGAAAAGGTGGCTCTAAGCCATCTTTCTGCTCCAGTGATCCTGGGACCAGCTGCTGGTTGTGGGGGGTTGTTTAAGCCCCTTGTGTAGCTTGGAGCAGCCTAAGGGCTGCTCTAAATGACACCAGTAAGCAGGGCTGTCCCTATGGGGGTGCGGGGCCCAGGACATAGGCGTCGAGTTTCTAACTGCTGGGGGGTGCTTCCCCTGGCTCCGCCCAGGCCCCGCCCCCACTCCATCCCTTCCCCCAAGTCCCCACCCCCGCCCTACCTCTTCCCTGCCCAGTTCCACCTCCTCCCCCGAGTGCACTGTGCCCTTGCTCATCCCTCCCTCAGCACCTCCAGACACCACAAAACAGCTGATTGGTGGTAGGTGCTGGGAGGGATGGGGAGGTGCTGATTGATGGGGCCTGCAGGCAGGCAGGAGGCACTGGGGGGAATGGGAGGTTGGTAGGGGGGCTCCTCCTCGCTCCCCCCACTCACCTGCCTGTCTCCCACCTCACCTCCCCGCCCGCCTCCTTACAAAGCGCGGGCCCCCACAAAGCGCGGAGCCCAGGGCGGTTGCTCCGATTTGCCATACCCTAGGGATGGCTCTGCCAGTAAGAACAGTCCTCTACAGAGGCTACTGGTCCCACTGTCTCCTATCCCTATCAAGACTGCTTTGTACCTCTACCATGGGGAACAGGTGGGGAGGAGCTGGCATGGCTGATTCTTTGCCACCTGGGGTTTCCCTTACAGTACATGAATCCCTAGCTCCTCCTTTAAGGCAGGTTTCTGGCTTCTTCGCCTTGTCTGAGCAGCACAAAGGGCCAGGGATCTGGCTCATAGCATTCCAAACTGCTTTAGATAATGGTGCCACCATAAACCAAAAATCTCCAGTAGGAGTAGTGAGGTTATTTCACCTCTGTATTTGGCACTGTGCAACTGTTGCTGGAATAATGGGTCCAGTTCTGGTGCCCACAATTCAATGGATATTGATAAATTGGAGAAGGTGCAGAGACAAGCCACAAGGATGATTAAAGAATTAGAAAACCTGCCTTATAGTGATTGAGCAGCTTGAGTCAATCTATTTAGCTTAACAAAGAGTTAGGGAGTGACTTGATTACAATCTACAAGTACACCTCTACCTCGATATAACGCGACCCGATATAACACGAATTCTGATATAATGCGGTAAAGCAGTGCTCCAGGGGGGCGGGGCTGCACACTCTGGCGGATCAAAGCAAGTTCGATATAACGTGGTTTCACCTATAACGCGGTAAGATTTTTTGGCTCCTGAGGACAGTGTTATATCAAGGTAGATGTGTATCTACATGGGGAACTAATATTTAATAATGGCCTCTTCAGTCTAGCAGATAAAAGTATAACATGATCCGATGGCTGGAAGCTGAAGCTGAATAAATTCAGACTGGAAATAAGATGTAAATTTTTAACAATTAGTAATTAACCACTGGAACAATTTAGCAAGGGCTGTGGTGGATTCTCCATCACTGACAATTTTAAAATCAAGGTGGCATGTTTTTCTAACAGATCTGCTCTAGAAATAATTTTGGGGAACTTCTATAGCCTGTATTATTCAGAAGGTCAGACTAGATTATCACAATGGTCCTTTCTGGCCTTGGAATCTATGAAAAAGAAAAAGTCCCAAGCAGCTCATCTTTACACTCTCGGAACTTTAAAGCTGTTGATTTCCTTCCAACTTGGATTGTTTTCCTTTCTCCAGTGAGATCTCTAAAGCAAGCCAAGTTTGAAGCTAGAATAAGTCATTTTTTATTTTTCTAGTAGGAACATCTGGGGAAAGTGAATTCCTCCCTTCTTCCCCATCAGGTAATTTAATGACAGCACACCAATTTTTCCAATAGCCTTCCAGAAATATCAACCTTTGGGCTGAGCTCAAACAAAGAAAATGCCGACCCCAAGGAAATCAGAGTGTGAATGTTTACAAGCAACTCACTGCTTCCTCTGGGGCGGGGGGCAGAGGGGAGGGGGAATCCAGCCCTGCCGAGCTTCATTTGCATCAATGATATCAGCTTACCCATAATTCTACCTCCTGAATGTTGTTGTTTTTGTTGGACTTTGTCTATGTTTTGATGTGTAAATGTGATAATAGATTACTATCAGTATTGTGCTCTTACCTTCTCCCTGGTTGTCGGCATCTCTCACAGGCTGCAGGCTCCACAGCTCCTGCCCTGGAGTTGTCTCCTCACACAGCTTCTTCTCAGCCAGCTGCTGAGGAGCATCCTCAAGTCCACCTCTCCGGTGGCTGGGCTGCACTTCAGGCAGTTATTAGCTCTCTCCTGAGCTCAAAGCCCCTCCAACCTTCCTGCTAGAGCTGGATTCTCACTGAGGCCAGGTGCAGGCCCTCAGCCAGCTTCTCCTCCAGCTGGCCCTTCTGTCAGCCCTTTCCCCTTCAGGCTTGCGAGGTCCAGCACACCACCCCTCTCATACCAGTGTCTCCCCTGCTGTATAAGAGAAGAGGCAGCATACATATTGGTCCCCTTCCCAAAGCTCATTCCAATTGGCTGGGAGAGAGGGGTGCTATGCCCCGCCCACTCTGAAAGGTCCTGGACCCTTAAAGAAACAGTAACAGGATTTCCTGCTAAAAGGGGTGCCACTTGGCCAGTTTTTGACCAGCCTGGCTGTTTTTTCTACTGCCTTGATGGTTTCTGGTTGTGACAGAATGTATCCCTGTGTCCCACCCTACACACTATTGTAACAATATTCGTACAAAGTATGCCTTATGAGGTATCATTTGAAAACTCATAATTTGCTGGTCATTATTGTCCTCATAAAATGTGTGGGGCAACATTGTACATGAAGTTATAGTATTCCACTCTATGATGCTCTTAACACATGTTCCAAACTGAGGTTGGCAAACAAGCCTGTCTCAAACAGTGTGCTCTGCTTAATTTGTATTTAAGCAGTAAACAGAATAATCAAGCAGGAAGGGAAACAAGACGCTCCAACAGGTGAGGAAAAGCAGCAGGGAACATCCTTCCCTATAGACTCGTTGTCTCCTGAAGCTCAGCTGGAAATGTTTTTTAAAAGCAGGACAGACACTATAAAAAGGGGGGACAAACACCCCAAGACATCCCCCATCTCTCTTCCTGCCCATTGCATTCATGGTACTAGCAGTGACAAAGAAAGCAGCCATTGAACTGGGGAAGGGGTCCTGAGAAGTTCCAAAGAAGTTTGGTCAGTAAGACGGCTGAGAGCATGAGGTGAGAAAACTTTACTTTGAATTTAACATAATTTGTTGTGTTAGGCACTAGTTGCATTTCATCTTTATTTTTCTTGTAACCATTTCTGACTTTTATGTCTCATTACTAGTATTCACAAAATCTCTCTTTGTAATTAATAAACTTGTTTTATTGTTTTATCTAATCCAGTGTGTTTAAATTGAAGTGTTTGGGAAACTCCATTTGATGTAAAAAGATGTGTGCATATTATATCTATTAAAGCAATAATGAACCTTATATAAACTTGTATTGTCCAGGAGAGGGTTGGGCAGTACAGGACATATAACTGGGGGAAAATCTAAGACCGGGAATGAGTTGGGGGTTGTCCTGCAGTATAACCCAGGCTGATAAGAGCCCAGGTGTGACTGGCTGGCTGCAGCACACACACAGCCATAGCTGGAAGTGACTTGCATGAGGGAGGCTGTTTGTGACCAAGATGGAGGCTACCGCAGCAAAGCATTGTAACCCCAGGCTAGAGGGCAGGGGTAACACCGCTACTTATTAGTCTGGATTGTATCCTGGTATGTCACACTGGTCAAAAGATCTAATGCGCTGGTTTTCTTGCTGCGTGCATGTGAGCGTGTGCTCAGTGGTCTTAACTATTGGCTGCGCATGTCACAGCTGGGGCATGCCCTGGCCCAGCCAGCACCTGGGTCTCATTCTGCGTGTGTGCAGCATGCCAGGCCTCTCGGCACTGGGGACCAGTTGGGAAATGGGACCCAGAGGGCAAGGCTCTCCCTGCTGGCGAAGAGTGTTGTAGAACACAGGGGCTCCTGAGAAGGGATGGTAGGGGGGCTCCCCCAAGGACTGAGGCTCTTGGGAGGGGATGGGTGTAGGGGTTCATGGGCCAGAATGGTCAGACTGCTGGGGGACAGAGCCTGAGAGGTCAGGCTGGGGAAGTGGGGCAGAGCCAGTGGCCAGTTTTTCTGTGCCTCAGAGGTGGCAACCCTGCCTTCCAAACACTACTTTTTCTCTATCACTATCTCTTAGGTCCTTGTCTGCCTTAGACCCAGGGCCGGCGCAACCCATTAGGCGACCTAGGCGGTCGCCTAGGGCACTACTATTTGGGGGGCGCCGGCGCCCCGGTCATCAGCATAATTTTGGGGGCGGGACCTTCCGCCGCCGCTGTCGGGGGCGGCATTTTGGGGGCGGGACCTTCCGCCGCCTAGGGCGCCGAAAAAGCTGGCGGCGCTCCTGCTTAGACCTCCCAAAATCTTAAAGGGCCACTCCCTATCATGAGGGTGGAGCAACCCCTAGGCCCCACTACCCATATCACAAGATGTTTGTCAGCCTTTTTGAGTTTTATTTTTTAAAACTGGCTGACTGTACACTGGAAATGCCGTTTCAACACAAAAAGAGTGAAACAAAACATTTCAACGCATTCAAAAAAAAATTTCCCCAGTTGAAACTCTCCGTTGAATTTGAAGAATAGCTTTGGACCCTGAAAAATGCATGTTTTGGCAGAAAAAAAACCCACATCCAATTCTAGTTGTGTGGCGCATTGTTGCACACATATCGTTGTACTTCATTCTCAATAGGAGAGATTCAGATCCTGCCCACACATCAGCTGAACATACTCAACTGGTGGACAGCCCCTTCGGCTGACATTCAGCATAAGTCCTACAAGCAAGAGATGTACTGTACGATATCAGTGTGGCCCCATGTGGACACTCCCCTTGAGCCTGGGCTTTCTCTGCTAGGTGACTTGACGTGCAGTTCTGTTGTAAAGCGATGATGTAAAAACGGCACGTTCATATTGACGAGATCTACGCCCCATGTGGCAGGATAGCCCATGTTTGTTAAAGCCCCTTTCTCTGGCTCCCCATGCCACATATCATTTATACCTGAGGTGAAGTCTCTTCTTACATTTATTTTGCAGAGACTCAACACTGAGAGGAAGGGAGATGGGAATGAGCTCTGCAAACTGGGTCTGTATCTTGCTTGCAAACTTTCCCCGTACTAGTAGATCTCTAAAGCTGCACATCTGGTAGCCTGGATATTGCCTGTGAAGGGATCATTCTTCCCTGAGGATGCTAAAGCAGTAGATCAGATCAGAGAGCTTAGGAAAGGACTTGAACATTTGGCCTCTTTCTCGCTCTCTCTCCAGGGAGAGTTGGCTGTACACCCAGGAGGAGTTCAACCGCTGTAGCTCAAAGCACTGGGGAGAAATTAACAAGGCCGAGCTGCAATTACCTGAGCTGGCATCTGGCCACCTCTAAGTAACAGCTGGCAGCCGTTCTCCAGTGGATATCCCTACAATGTGTAAAATGATGAGCAGGACTATTTAATCCTTAACTTTGATAAGCTGAGATCTCCCTCTGGCAGAGATAGCATGGCCAATCCCAAGTGTTCAGCACATCATGAGGCAGGCTCCAAAAATAATCACAAGTTTTTCTTTTTAGATCTCATGATTTTTAAGCCAATCTATTAAATGTTGGCTTCTTTTTCTTTGCCTTCTGCTTTCTGAGCCTTTGGGATTCCTCTAAGGTTTTCCCCACACCCATGAGGGCCAGAGACCTACTTTTATTTGTAAAGAAAAGCTGAGACGCTCCCCAAAATCACATGAGACCAGGAGCTTGGAGGAAAACCCCACATATTGTGAGACTGAGGCTGAAGTCCTGGAAGTTGGCGGCACTAGTGGGACCTCTCTGGCCTCCATTAGCAGAGAGAAGCTGTGGGCTCTGGTGTTTATTCTAAGCTCAGTATTAACCGATGCACTTCAGAATGACCTTGTTGGTATCAGTCACTGCTGGATTCGCTGTCAGGCAGGGGGTGGTAAGGGAATTAGTGCTTGGGTGAGCTGAAGGGCCTCTTTCAGGGTAACAGTACCTCCTTTCTGTTACCGCCTACAAGCTATTTTTATGGCTCAAGCCCTGTTCCCAATGGGAAGTGGAGTTAGCTCAGAGGATTTGATGGCAAACAAGAGCATCTTCCCTGAGGCAGAGCTTACCTGGGCCCAGTCCTCCTCAGACACAGCGCAGCTCAGGAACGAGGGTGTGACATTATTGACATAATCTGTAACCGTATAGATCACTGTTGCGACCACTGTTATATATTTGCAGCAAATACTGTATAAAGGTTGTCGTGTAAGGGGTCTATGGAGAGGTTATGGTTTCTGGTTATGATTATGCTGTCTATATGTATGTATCATTTTTGTAGTTGAAGTTATGAATATTGGCTCTATATTTTCTGTATTTCAAACTTAAGCTATGCTTCTGGGTGACACCCCAAACAAGTTGGTGTCAGCTCTGCCTAGCCTGCTTGATGGCCTATTAAGGACCATCAGCTATACAATTGACCCATTGAGAGAAGGCAGATACACCTTGTGACTCAGCAAAGTATGCAGGGACTTGCCCATGTGACTCCAAACTCCATTTTGCTGTAATTTTCCACAGTAAGAACAAAGAGGTTTTCTTACACCTGGAAAAGACTATAAAAGGCTGATGCCTCATCTCCATCTTGTCTTCAATCCTGCTTCTTACCTCTTGAGGGACTTTGCTACAAATGGAAGCTCTACACAAACGACTGATGACCCATCCCAGCTGTGGATGTACTCCAGAGACTTGATTTGAGCCTGCAGTTTATTCCTTCACTGCTACAAGCCTGAACCAAGACTTTGCCATTACTGTATGTAATTGATTCCATTTAACCAATTCTAGCTCTCATCTCTATCTTTTTCCTTTTATGAATAAACCTTTAGATTTTAGATTCTAAAGGATTGGCAACAGCGTGATTTGTGGGTAAGATCTGATTTGTATATTGACCTGGGTCTGGGGCTTGGTCCTTTGGGATCGAGAGAACCTTTTTTCTTTTATTGGGGTATTGGTTTTCATAACCAGTTGTCCCCATAACGAGTAGCACTGGCGGTGATACTGGGAAACTGGAGTGTCTAAGGGAATTGCTTGTGTGACTTGTGGTTAGCCAGTGGGGTAAAACCAAAGTCTTCTCTCTTTGGCTGGTTTGGTTTGCCTTGGTGTGCATAGAGACCCCAGCCTTGGGCTGTAACTGCCCTGCTTTAAGTAATTTGTCCTGAATTGATGCTCTCAGTTGGGTCCCGCCAGAACCAGCATAGTTACAGTTACATTCTGTGACCCCAATCCCTGGTGTAATGATCTGACAACCCAACGCAAAGGTGACACAGGCCCAGGGGTCTGACCCAGAGTGAATCTGGGAGGAGCTCCAGGGCCTGGTGCATGGTGAGGCCCCTGGGGTATCACAGGCTGACAGGCAGCCTGGCTACAAATTAGGCTTCTCTCTCTCACAAACACACTAAGGGCCAGATCCTCCACTGCTGGCAATTAACACTGCCCATGTGGGATCTGGCCCCATGGAGTCTAATGGAGAGACACCGGTTTACATCAGCTGGGATCTGGCCTGGAATTTTACTCTGACCCCACAGCCACCATTCTTAAAAGCTTAAATAAACAGATTCTCCTTCCAGCCCCTCTAGTCAAAGCCTTTTAATCTCACAACATGCCTTGCAATGGTGCCGCCGCACAGGAGAGCGAGGGAGCAGCCATACGCGGCAACCACATGCTGCTCCACTATTTACACAGTGCTTGTGCTCCCAGATCCTGGAAGATACATTCATTATTGCCATCCTTCCATGCAGCTCTCCTCTCCCCGCACCCCATCCCGCCCCCGCTCCAGGACTGGAGGGGAAGGTTCCAATTCAGGGTCCCAGGTCCACGTTGCAGGGAATTGTTAGCTAAATAAAATGCCCCCTGAGCAAACCACAGGAGCAGTGTCCCAGGGGGCTGGAGGAACAAGCATAGGGCTAGGAGCTGCAACTGACTCGGTGGGTGGCCTTGATCAAGTCATTTCATCTAGCCGTGCCTTGCTTTCCCCGTGTAGAATGGAGATCGGAATCCTCAGCCACCTGGCAGGGCCGTGGGGAGGATCAACGAGTGACTGCGGGGAAACTTTACAGTTCCGGACGCTCGGGGTTCCCCAGTGAAAGCAGCCCAGAGCCTCTCATTCTCACTCTTACAGCTGCTCAGAAGTCTCCTGTCAACACGTTTCTTTTGGTGCAAAAAGGGCTTTCCCCAGCAGAGGCCGGTTCTGTTTGAAGGTTTTGGGGTTTCGTGGGGGGAAAGATAATGATTCTGTTCAATGAAACCCCAGGAAGATCTCAGGGGGAAATGTCAATGAAATAATTTTTTTTTTCCATTTTCACCTACACTTTCCAAGGAAAAAAAAATCCCAAAAAGCCTTAGCCCTCCATAGAAGGTTGGAGCCAGCCTCTTCTCTCCAGTGACAGCTTTGGAGGTGGGTACAGCATGGGCAGTAGCTGTGAATCCGCTGGCACTGCCAGCAGCCCCTTGCTTGGAGGAGAGGGAAGAACCATCCTCCATGGCCTCATCCATCACCCACAGTTCTTCAGAGGATATTTTGCTCATCAACAGCACCTTCTATCTCAGGATCTCAACGCCGTTCCATTAATGCAGACTCGCACGGAGCACCATGATCCCCATCTCCAACAGGGAAACTGAGGGATGAGGGAGGTGACTTGGCCGCACTCCAACAGTGAGGTAGCAGCAAGGCCAGGGATGCAACCCAGCTTTCCTGAGTGTCAGGCACTGCCTCAACCACAGGCTGACCTTCCCCTCAAAGCCAGGGGCTTGGATCTCATAGGCTGCTTGGCCTGTGATGTACAGACTCCCCCGACAGGAGAGAGCCATTGCTGGAACCCAGCTATGGAACATCCCCTCCTAGCTGCTTCTGCCCAGTGGGGATGAAGCCAGACTGTGCATTGAATCTGAGCACCCCAGTCCGCAGGCTAATCACTGGGGACTGGTTATTGCCATGGGGAATCTACATACCGAGGATTGAACCCAGCCCCCTAAGTCACTGTCCGAAAGGGAGCCAAGCAGTCTGGCTGCTCCCCTAGGACTTCTGACCTCCAGTTTACCATCCCTAGGGCTCCAGCTAGGTCACTGTGCTGCGCCCATCACCGTGTCTCCAAGCACCTTTCCCGGCTGGGAATAGAGCCCATGGCCCTGGCAGCCATCCTGGAGAGCTTGGCCTGTGTCCTGAGCACTGAGGATGGAGTCCCGGACACCCCCCAGACACCGGGGGTTCACTTATGGGCCTGAGTGGTCAGGGCTAGCTGGGCATCAGCAGAGAATGTGGGCTGGGAAGGGGATGTTCTTGGGAAGGTCTCTGTGGATTTCTCAGGGTCAGAGCTGTCAGTTGGTAGAGGAGTGCAGCCCCTTCTGGAGCCACAGGGTCTGCACTGGGAAATGCTGGTCAGTTCAGGGCTGGTTCTGGGACCCGCTGACAAACCTTCCCCCCATGCCTGACCTTGTGCTAATCAAACACATTCAGTGCAGGGACGTGAGGTTCAGTTAACACCCACTGATTTGCTGTCACTGTGTTGAAGGCAGGAGGGAGGGCTGGAGGCAGAGACTTGCAGTGACGCCCCTTTCCTAGTATGCCAGGCCTTGGACATCATCGTAATCGCTGCCCTCCGAGTCGTTGCTCCCAGGCTCACAGCTCCCCAATGGCTGGGAGAGAGCCGGCCACTCTGAAATAATGTATCCCGTCAAATCCCATAGTTCATCCCTGCCTCCTTCCATCCCCACAGCCACTTCTCCCTCCCTCCATCCCCACAGCCACCTCTCATACCTCCCTCCCTCTTCCCCACAGCCACCTCTCATCCCTCCCTCCCTCCATCCCTACAGCCGCCTTTCATCCCTCCCTCCCTCCATCCCTACAGCCACCTCTCATCCCCCCCTCCCCCCCCCCCCCCCCTCATCCCTCCCTCCCTCCACCCCCTCAGTCACCCCTCATCCCTGCCCCCCTCCATCCCCCCAGCCATCCCTCATCCCTCCCTCCCCCCAGCCGCCTTTCATCCCTCCCTCCCTCCCCACAGCTACCCCTCATCCCTGCCCCCCCCCCCCCCCCCAGCCCCCTCTCCTCCCTCCCTCCCTGCATCCCAACAGCCACCTCTCATCCCTCCCCCCCTCCACCCCCACAGCCCCCTCTCATCCCTCCCTCCCCACAGCTACCTCTCATCCCTCCCTCCCCCCCCCTCCCCCTCCTCCCCCCCCCCCTCCTCCCCCCCGCCCCCCCCCCAGCCACCCCTCATCCCCCCCCCCCCCCCCACACCCCCCCCTCATCCCCCCCTCCCTCCCTCCTCTCCTCACTCCCCCCCTCCCTCCCTCCCTCCCCCCAGCCGCCTTTCATCCCTGCCTCCCTCCATCTCACAGCCACCTCTCATCCCTGCCCCCCTCCATCCCCCCAGCCATCCCTCATCCCTCCCTCCCCACAGCCACCCCTCATCCCTCCCCCCCCACACCTACCCCTCACCCCTTCCCCCCCCCCCCCACCCCCCCACCCCCCCCCCCCCCCACCCCCCTCCCCCCCCCCCCCTTCCCTCCCCCCCTCCCTCCCCCCAGCCGCCTTTCATCCCTGCCTCCCTCCACCCACACAGCCACCCCTCATCCCTGCCTCCTTTCATCCCCACAGACACCTCTCATCCCTCCCTCCCACCCTCCCCACAGCCACCTCTCATCCCTGCCTCACTCCACCCACACAGCCACCTCTCATCCCTCCCTCCATCCCCACAGTCATCCGTCTGTCCCTCCCTCAGTTACTCACTCTCTCTCTTTCTCCATCCCCCCGTTGATCTCTATCCATTCCCTTTCCTATTCCCCTTTTGCATTCTCTTTCTCTGTCTTTCTGAGTGGACTGTAACCTGATCTGAATCAGGTTATCTCACATGAGCCCCCAAAATTAGGCTCAGCGCTGTTGGGAACACAGGGCCACTGCCTGGTCCCCAAGCAGTAGGTCTGCAGCTCACTCCCCATGCTCCCTCCATCCTCTCCTCTCCTCACCCGGCATGTTCCCCGGCTGGTCTCCCTGGTGCGCTGTGCTGTGGAAGTTTTCATACCATTCTCCGGATGAGGTGCTGGAGCTGTCGGCTCCATCGGGCCCTGCTGGAGACAACCCTGGACATGATCACCCTTCTGGTGCACAGGGTGAGGAGCATTTCCAGGCTTCTGGTAGGGGAATTGGAGTGACTATTCATACTGGGAATCCAGCAGGAAGGGGAAAGAGGTTGTCTCCCATCAGCTGTCTCACTCCAGACCAGGTCATCAGCCCTGATGTCCCCAGAGAAGAGGTTCCCCGCCCCGCAGGTCAGGGAGTTGTCAGAGACTTAATGGTCCATTGGGTGACCTTTCCCTGTCCCACCGATGCACAGAGAAGGGTCTGGAGGGTCCGTGGAGGCCGTTCTCTGTGGAGATTGTGAGGGATGGCCAGGGCCCAGTGCACACGGAGGCCCTGCTGGGCAGGTTGGGGCGGAATCATTGCTCCTGGGATGATTTTCCCTTCCACAAACACAAGGGGTTGGATTTTCCAGCCTTGGATCTTGGGCCCAGCCCAGACTTCCCTCCCCTTCCCTCTCCTGGGGCAGGAGAGGACATGCTGGGAGGTTGCTCCTCAAGGGCCAATGCTCAGAGATGGTCCCACCGGCCGTCAGAACCAGCGGGTGCTGGCCCATCTTGCTAACCTTGGAAGGAGAGCTGGGAGCCACTGTTGCCCTGGGCAGGAGGCGCTGGCATTAAGAGGCTGCCAGTGGGAGGAGGGGCTGGGTTGCCCCACTGTTGCTGCCTGGTGGTGCCGCTGTTGTAGTAGTTGTCCTCTGAGGATGAGCTGGACTCAGCGGGGGGCTCTGTAGGAGAAGCAGCCTCTCCATTAGCGCAGCCTTCCACCGACCAATGCTGGCCATGCCCGAGCCTGCCCCATCCAGGGGGGCTACAAATCTACAGAGAGCCCCTTGGAGCTAGATGGAGGGTTTGCAGCACTGCCCTGCCCACCTAGCCCCAGTGCCCAGGGTGTGGGGAGAGCTGGGAAATGGCCCACCCTTGCTCTGCCCCAGCGAGGGCCCATCAGCACAAACTCTGCTCCAGCCCATGCGCTGGAATAGACAGACGGATGGGGACTGAGGACAGACAGACGGAGAGGCGAACACCAGGGGAGCTGGGGCTTTGGGGCCCCTTTCGTGGTACTGTGCTTCCCATCTCTATCACTCGCCCAGTCAGCAGCATCAGCTCTCACCCTTGTAGGGCCTTTGCTCTGGCTGGCCCCAGGGCTCCTGGCCCTCATTCAGCACCTCCTGGCCAGGTGCTGGGGGGAAGCCGCTCGCGGGGAGGGTCTCGTCCGCTGCTCGGTGCCGAAGCGAATCTGCAACCAGAGACAAAGGGTTCCAGCAAACCTCGCCTGGCCCAGCATCACAGCAGGGTGAGCTGGCAGATCACCACTAACAGTACTCCCTGACCTGACCGTCCCCAGTTCCCCTTGACCCCAGCCTACCCCATACCCCCTGATCCCTGGATCCCTTCTGAGCCCAATCAACCCCTGTACCCATTGACCCCGCGATCCTCCTGACTCCAACCAACCCCTGTGACCCCTACCCACCCACCTCCGGATCCCTCTGACCCCACCTCCATACATCCCAGTCCCCAATCCCTGTTGGGGTTGTGGGGCTGTGGGGTGGGGAGCCCAGGGCTAGGATAGCAGTGGCTGTGGGTTGGGATGGGGGGAGCATTGGGGGAGCTGTGGAGTGGGGAGCCCAGGGCTTGGACCACAGTGGCTGTGGATTGGGATGGAGGGGTATTGGCAGAGCTGTGGGGTGGGAAGCCCAGGGCTGGGACAGCAGGGCTGTGGGTCAGGATGGAGGGGCACTGGCAGAGCTGTGGGGTGGGGATCCCAGGGCTGGGACAGCAGGGGCTGCAGGTCAGGATGGGGAAGCATTGGCAGAGCTAGGGGGTGGGGAGCCCAAGGCTGGAGCAGCGGTGGCTGCGGGTTGGGATGGGGGGGCATTGGCAGAGCTGTGTGTGCGGGGGCAGCCCAGTCTGGCACAGGGCAGTTTGAGGGAAGGCAGGGCCCCGTGGGGAGGCAGAAGCCCCAGGTTGCGAAGAGCCCGCATGGTGCAGGCGGGGGGGGGTCGCTCACTGTAGAAGGTGGAGAGCGCCACGGGCGGCTTGCTGCTGAAATCATAGTGTTCATAGTCGGAATCGGAGTCCTCGGAGCCAGGAGCGGGCACGGCCAGCGGAGCTGCTAGGGGGGCATGAAGGGAGCGGTTACCGGGGGACTTGTCTGGACCAGGGCTTGCCAAGTGTGGGTCAGTGCCTGCCTGCCCTCCCAGAACCCCCCGGGGCCACACAGCCATGGCTCCCAGCCCAGGGCCCTCAGTGCCTTCGGGTGAAATGGAGCAACTGGGAACGGTGCTGGGGTGGGGCCGGTGCCATGTAAGCAGTCGGCTCTCCTAGCCCACCAGCAAGCGCCCCATGGACCAAGGACCGGGAGCCTCTGGGCCGGATACTCAGCCAGGATGGGAGACGGGGGCCAGGAAGTACGGTGACCAGATGTCTGGTTTTCAACCAGGTGACCTTGGTGGATCTGGTCAGCACTGCCAACTGGGCTGTTAAAAGCCCGGTTGGCGGTGCTAAGGCAGGCTAGTCCCTACCTGTCCTGAGGCACTGTGCTGCGCCCTGGAAGCAGCCAGCAGGTCCGGCTCCTAAGCCGGGGGGCTACGGGGCTCCACGCACTGCCTGAGCACCGACTCCGCACTCCCATTGGCTGGGAGGGGCGGTGCCTGCGGGTGAGAGCAGCGCAAGCCGCGGAGCCTCCTGCCCTGCCCGCCTAGGACCCGGATCTGCTGGTCATTTCTGGGGCACAACGCAGTGCCCCAAGACAGGTAGGGACTAGCCTGCCTTAGCCCCGCTGTGCCGCTGACCAGGAGCCACCTGAGGTAAGCCTGTGCCCCAATCCTGAGCCCTTCCAAAACCCGGAGCCCCCTTCTGCACTGCAGAGCCCACACCCCCAGCCCCGAGCCCTCACCCCCCTGCACCCCAACCCTCTGCCCCAGCCCAGAGCCCGCTCCCACACCCTGAACCCCTCATCCCTGGCCCCACCACATAGTCCTCACCCCCTCCTGCACCCCAAACCCCTGCCTCAACCCGCAGCCCCCTCCCACACTCCAAATCCCTCGGCCCCACCCCCCAGCCTGGAGCCCCCTCCTGCAACCAAACCCCTCATCCCCTTCCCCACCTCAGAGCCAGCACCCCCAGCCCAGAGCCCTCACCCTCCCACACCCCAACTCCCTGCCCCAGCCCAGAGCCCCATCCCGTACCCTGAACCCCTCATTTCTGGCCCCACCCCAGAGCCCGCATCCCCATTTAGAGCCCTCACCCCCTCCCGCACCCCAACCCCCTGCCCCAGCCCACAGCCCCCCCCCCCCCCCCCCGCCCCCTTCCCCACCGCAGAGCCCGCACCCCCAGCCCAGAGCCCTCACCCCCCCCCACCCCAACCCCCCTCCCCCCCCCCCGCCCCCTTCCCCACCGCAGACCCCACCCCCCCAGCCCCGCGCCCTCACCCTCCCACACCCCATCTCCCAGCCCCAGCCCAGCCCCCCATCCCGCCCCCTGTCCCCCTCACGTCGGGCCCCCCCCCAGAGCCCGCCTCCCCCTTTAGAGCCCTCACCCCCACCCGCACCCCATCCCCCTGCCCCAGCCCAGGGAAAGTGAGTGAGGTGCCCCAAGGGTCGGTGCTGGGGCCGGGTTTATTCAATATCTTCATGCACGATCTGGAAGATGGTGTCGACTGCCCCCTTAGCCAGTTTGCAGATGACACTAAACTGGGAGGAGTGGTTGATACGCTGGAGGGTAGGGATAGGATACAGAGGGACCTAGACAAAGTAGAGGATTGGGCCAAAAGAAATACGATGAGGTTCAACAAGGACAAGTGCAGAGGCCTGCATTTAGGACGAAAGAATCACATGCACTGCTATAGACTAGGGACCGAACGGCTGGGCAGCAGTTCTGCAGAAAAGGACCTAGGGGTTACGGTGGACGAAAAGCTGAATATGAGTCAACAGTGTTCCCTTGTTGCCAAGAAGGCTAATGGCATTTTGGGTTGTATAAGTAGGGGCATTTCCAGCAGATCGAGGGATGTGATCATTCCCCTCTACTCAGCACTGGTGAGGCCTCATTTGGAGTACTGTGTCCAGTTTTGGGCCCCACACTACAAGAAGGATGTGGATAAATTGGAGAGAGTCCAGCGGAGGGCAACAAAAATGATTAGGGGGCTGGAGCACATGACTTACGAGGAGAGGCTGAGGGAACTGGGATTGTTTAGTCTGCAGAAGAGAAGAATGAGGGGCGATTTGATAGCTGCTTTCAATTACCTGAAAGGGGGTTCCAAAGAGGATGGATCTAGACTGTTCTCAGTGATAGAAGATGACAGAACAAGGAGTACTGGTCTCAAGTTGCAGAGGGGGAGGTTTAGGTTGGACATTAGGAAAAACTTTTTCACTAGTAGGGTGGTGAAGAACTGGAATGGGTTACCTAGGGGGGTAGTGGAATCTCCTTCCTTAGAGGTTTTTAAGGTCAGGCTTGACAAAGCCCTGGCTGGGCTGATTTAGTTGGGTTTGGTCCTGCTTTGAGCAGGGGGTTGGACTAGATGCCCTCCTGAGGTCCCTTCCAACCCTTAGATTCTATGATTCTATGAAGGTGAGCCACTGAGGGAGGGGGAAATGTAGTGAGTGAGGGCGGGGCCTCAGGGAAGGGGCAGGGCTAGGGTGTTCGGTTTTGTGCGATTAGAAAGTTAACAACCCTACCAGGAAGGGCTGAGAGGCAGGGAGCAGAGAGAGGTGTGGTGTAGGGGAGGGGCAGAGACAGGTTGAAAGGCAGTTTGTGGGGGAGAGTCAGGATGTGGGGCAGGGAGGGAGGGGTGTTGGGGGGAGGAGCAGGGAGTATGGGAGGGGAAGGGGAGGCAGGCAGAGAAGCAGAGGGGGAGGGGCAGAGTGTATGGGAGGGGCTGCGAGGAGAGGGGAAGGTGGAGTGGGGGCAGAGAGGTAGGGTATGGGGGAGGTGGGGGCAAAGAGGTTGGGTGTGAGGAGGCAGAGTATGGGAGGCTATCGGGGAGGAGCAGGTTGGTTGGTCAGAGAGGTGGAGTGGGAGGGAGGGGCAGCGGGATGAGGGGAAGGTGGGAGGGAGCAAAGAGATAGGGTGCGGGGGAGGGGCAGTGGGGGCAGGCCAAGCAACAGCTGATACCTTCTGCTTTGGGGGGGGCTTTCCTGTAGTCATTGGCACCCCCTGCGGGCGTCTCCGGGCCCTGCGCGCTATGATTCACCAGGACCGGGGTGGCTAATGAGGAAGAGGCCACGGTGTGGGCTGGAAACAGAGAGGGAGAGAAAGGAGACGGGTTGCTCCGTGAGGCCGTACAGGGCCTGGCACAGCGAGGCCAGGGCCCAGCCCAGGCTGGGAGGGGGTCCGCACTAGTCCTGCATGCCCTGCGGGTCCCATCTAGCCCTATGCTCTGGTGCTGGGCTTTCATGCTGCAGGCTGCCATTGCTCTGGGGAACTGCTCAGCAGAGCATGAGCGACACCCCGCGCGCTGCCTGGGCGTTCGGGGACAGGACAGCAGCCACAGCGAAGCAACCCTGAGCCCCTGAGCGGGTAACCAGGGCCAGATCCTGGTGTAGATCAGAGCAGCTCCACTGATTCCAATGGAGCTACAGCCAATTGACACCAGCGGGGGATCTGGCCCCGTTTCATGTCACCCCATGGCTGGGTGCTGCCAATGGCCCCACCCTGGACCAGTGCTTTGGCCCGCTGCAGCCCCCGTGATGTCACTCCCCCATGCAGAAGGGCCTGTCTGACGGCTCTTCACGGTGGGCCATGGCTCTGCCTGGCCCCGCAAGTGCCCAATCTCACTCTAGCAAAGCCCCAAGCAGCAAAGCTACCGTGTTTCCTCCTCATCCTCAGAAGGGCGGCGGTGAAGGCCAGCACGGTGACCAAGAGGAGAAGGCCCAGGATGACACAGAGGAGGAGGAGAGTCCAGTTCGAGAGGGCCTTGGCTTCCCAGCACGGTGGCTCAGCTGTGCCTGGCAATGGGGCGGGGTGAGAGAGGGAGGGACAGACAGATGGACAGACAGACAGACAGCAAGTCAGAGAGGCACACGACACAGGGGAACTGTCACTAGGGCCTGGCATAGGGCCCCATCCCTGCTGATGTCAGGGGTGTTCCCAGCACTGTGCAGGCGCCTAGCTCGGAAGCTCTCTGGGGCAGGCCATGGGCTGACCCATGAGCCCCTTCCTGGCCCCCAAACTTGGCATGGGGGAGGTCACAGGAGGGTGGCAGGGCCAGCTCCCTGGAGCTCTCCCTGCAGCCTTGACCCTGCCGGCTGTGCCATAGCGGGGGGAGGCCTGGGAGTGCATGCCGTGTAGGACTCTGCCCGGGGTGGGGGCGCTGGGTGGGGCAGAACGCCTGGCGCGCTGACAGCAGGAACACAGGAGGAGCTCAAAGCCAAGTCCCCGGCTCTCGGGGGGGATCCTGCTGAGGGGGCGGCGGGCCTCTTTGGCTGCCCCCTCTGGGGAATGGATGCTGCCAGAGGAGAGCTGCCCACGGTGCAGTGATCCTGGAGAGGTTTGCCCTATGGCAGGGCTGGCAAACATCCCCTCCCGCTCCAGTGGGGGAGGGCTCCTCTCGGATCTGGAGAGAGGCACTGCAGGAGGGCTGGGAGGGTCTGCCCCCCAGACACTCACTTCTCCCCGTGTCTGGATTCATCATCTCCGTGGGGGGCACAGCAGACGTGTTCAGCAAGCCCAGCGAGCCTGGGGGTGCCACAGACAGAGGGAGAAGAACAGTCAGCGGGGCTGGAGGGACAGACCCATTCGGGGTGGAGACCCTCCTCTCACTCACCGCCCCACCCGTCCCCTGGATCGCCTCCCACGTCCGCCTCCTTCCCTCCCCTCTCCTGCCACCCTGCCCATGTCCCCTGGATCACCCCCCACATCCGCCCCTTTTGCCCCATCCTACTGCCCCATCCATCCCCCCTATCGCCCCTCATGTCTGCCTTCTTCTCCCCCCCACCCTGCTGTGCCGCTGGCATATGTATGGACATGTCTACCTCTTGGTCTCAAAAATTACAATGCGATGTTACTCCCTTCTCCCTAGCTCAAGCCTTAGCAGTGTGTGTTTTTTCTCCTGAGAGTTGCAGGTTCGATCCCTGCTCGGGTCTGTCTGGGTGGGGGTTCAGTATGTGATGAGGCAGTGTTACCATTGCAGATCACGCCGGCAGCCTGGGACTGGTGGCACAGGTTAAAGTTGTTGTAGTGCCATTGGCACCAGGACAGTGAGGGCTCGGTCCCTGAGCACTGGTAGTTCATCCTGCCCTCCTGTGTGTAGTTGAAGCTCAGCTTCCGGCCAGAGGGGCTGCACCCCAGCCACCGGCACAGCACGCCCATCTCCTCCTTGTACCAGGCCCCGTCGCACACCGTGTTCCACACGCCCCGGTAATAAACTTCTACGCGGCCGGCACAGACGTCCTTGCCCCCCGACAGGCGCCACTTCTGGTGCTCTGTGCGGGAATGGGGGGCAGCAGGTCAGCAAAGAGGGAACAGCCTGGGGTCCCCACTCAGATGCAACACAGACATTAAGGAGCTGCCCACGATGAAAGTTTAGACCCTGCTGCACCTGGAGCCTGCCGGAGGCAGGAGGGATTTACCCCTTCCCCAAGCTGCCAGAGTCTAATTTCACTGCCCATCCCATACAGAGAGAGACAGGAACAATCCATCAGACAGATGGACATACAGGAGTGCTCTAGTGGACAGACAGAGAGGAGCTCTCCACTGGATGGACAGACACACAGGAGTACTCTGACAGACGGACAGGAGCTCTCCAATGGACACACACAGGAGCTCTCCAATGGACAGACAGACAGGAGCATTCTACCATACAGACAGAAAGACAAGAGCTCTCCAATAGCTGGACAGACTGACGGACAGGAGCACTCCTTCAGATGGACAAGTGGACAGACAGATGCTCTCCATCAGACAGACAGGAATCCTCCACTGGACAGAGAAGGACAGTAATGTTCCACCAGACAGAGAGGTGGGGGGGGGGGGGGTGCTCCACCAGACAGACAGAAGGACAATTGCACTCTTCTGGATAGAGGAACAGACCTGAGCACACCACACCGGCATCTTCCTTATGGCCGCAGTCATGGCTCCTCTCAGCTGGACAGTCCCACAGTTGGGATTCATTCCCAGCACAGCTCACCTCATCCAGGTGGATGGGGCCCGTCCCTTTGTGGAAGGAGGAGGCCACTGGAGCCTGGACGGCCCAGCCGCACTTCAGCTGCTGACATACCACCCCAGCGTCATCCAGGTCCCAGGCATCGTCGCACACTGTGCCCCAGACACCGTCCGCCTCGACCTCCACACGGCCCTCACAGCAACTGCCCCCACCAACCAGGCGCACAGAATGGGAACCTGGCAAAGAGGGCAAAGGGGGAGTGAGCACAGCTCAGAGAGGGGCTCTGGGAATGGCAGAGAGAGAGATAGGCACAGGGAGGGAGAGAGAGAAAGGATGGATGAAGAGGTATGTATGGGGGATGGATCTGCTCTCAATGGATGATAGGTTATGTGTGGGGATGGGATGGATGGAGCTGGTGTCAATGGATGGGTACGTGGATGGATGGATCCATGAAGCTGGTTTGGGTGGATGGATCTGGTCTCAGCTCCATCAGTCATTTAATTATTTATCAGGAGCGTAGCATTCAGGGGCACTCACCTGGGATGCTGCGATGGAGCTCACAGGCGGAAGGACCTGCTGGCCCCCTCAATTTTCTAACCTGCAAGGTGTGGAGGGGCAAGACTGCCTCATGGGCCAGAAACAGGCAGCTGGGAGGGCTGGGGTTTGGCCAATGGGCAGGGGCAGAGCTGGACTGGCCTCACCATGGAGTACAGATGGCTGATGGGGATAAAGCAGCAGCAGCGAGACGAGAGCAGCCAGTGTGCATGGATGGTGTCCCATTAGAAGCTGCTGATGGCTAACCCGGGCTCTCCAAGACATGGGATGGATCTGTTTCTTACCTGTGCAGGTGACGCTGACCTGCTTCTTGCTACAGCACAGCTCTGACACATTGCACTGCTTCCATGTGCTCTCCAGACCCACACAGTGGATGTGCAGGGAAGGGCAAAGGTTCTGAGAGGACAGGGTGGCTTCCTTTGTGGGTGTTGACCTGGGCGGGCACACAGGGCTGGGGGTGGGTTCAGCTGCTGTCTCCTTTGCCTCCCCACAGTGCAGCTGTCTGCAGACCACGTGGGAGGCCTCCTTGTCCCACATTTCCTGGCAGACTGGCATCCACCGCCCATGATGATGGACCTCCACCGCACCACTGCAGCGGCTGCTGCCATTCACCAAACGGATGGATCCCTCTCCCGAGAGGCCTGCAGGGCAGCACACGTTATTTCAGAGATAATCCATGGGATGGGCAAGATGGGTCAGAGCCATATGGGATCCTGCGTAGCGGAGTGGCTGCCCATAAGGGGTGGGGCAGAGGGCTGGCTGCCCATAAAGGCATGGGGAAGTGCTCAGGGGGGCATAAAGGCTGGGTGTGAGGCAGTGCGGGGGCGGGGGGTCCATAAGGGCCTGGTGTGGGGCAGCACTGTGGAAGCTGGTGCAGAAATCCCCAGCTCCGGCAGAGGGCGTTGGCTGGGCTAAGGCACATGACTAACCCCGCGCCCTTTGTGAGCGATGCTGAATTCTTTACAGGTGGGATAGGTGCACCACACGCTGCCGCCCACGCTGCTTCCTTCCTCTTCAACCCAAATGTCACAGACGAGTGCGTGAGCGCCCCACGGTGACCTCAAAAAAACAACTCTGAGCTACGGCTACAGGTCTCAGCAGTGAGGAGACCCACCGAGGCACAAGGAGTGCTGGGTGGCTGTCATGCATAACCTGGGCACCCCCACCTCCCCGCTCTCCCTTAATATCAGGGGGTCACTGTGCTACTGCACGTCCTAACCTGGGCACCCCCATCTCCCAGTGCTGCTGGAGCTGCTCACCCATCACAGCCTTTGCTCCATCTCCTCGCTATGATGGAGTCAGCACAGACCCAGCCTGGGTGCTAGAGATCCAGGAGACTACAGAGTCTTTGTGTCCATCACCTTGAGTAAGGACCCCCCCCTTGGTGTCTGCTGCCCCAAGCACTGTCCTTTCCATATGGAGAGGGACACACTGAGCACAAGGGGGCTTCCCCCAACCTGCCCGCTGTGTCCTCACCTGGCTCTGCAGACGTGTTCCCGTGTCCGCCATGTGTGATGTTCCAGGGGACGGCAGGAGACGTTGTATTTGCCTGGACTGGAACAAACATGGAAACTGTTAGAACGGGTTGAGATCTCTGTCACTGGGGTGACTACTGAGATCCAGAAGAGGAAACCACGCCAAGCAAATGTCTAGGCCTGGGCTGAATGGCTCCATTCTGGAGAAGCATCCACAGACTGGAAGCTGATCTGAACCTGGGGCCAGTTCTCCAGGTTACTCAGCGAGGCTGGCGATCTCAGGAGACCAGACAGTCTAGCTGAGAGATTTCGGGGACCTCTGGCCAATGTAAGATTCCTAGCCATGAAAAGAGCTGAGGGATCTCTGGGCCATGAGCTATGCTAGAGAAATGAGTGAGGTATAAATGCCTGGATAGATGGCTGGACAGACAGAATCAAGTGCGATAGAGTAGATTGCTGCAAATGTGGAGCCAATCTGAGGGTATACACCCCCGTAGTGCTTTAGCGTAAGCACTCACTACGCCAATGAGAGGGGTTCTCCCGTCGCTGTAGTTAATCCACCTACCGGAGAGTGGAATTCTTCCGTCGATCTAATGCTGTCTAGCGCTGTCTTAGCTATGTTAATGTATGTTTTCAGAGGCTGGTCGTTTCTTTCTTGTTCGGTGGGAAGGTCCCACGCAACCAAACACATCAAGATCCAATAATACCATGGGGGAACCCATCAGTCGGATGAGCCCCAGTTAGCTGAAGGTCTTGGAGGACATCTGAAGCCATTAGATGATCATGGGGATCAGATCACCTGAAGAGCTCCTAAACTCCATAGAACTATGGATAAGCTCCCAAGCTCCACCAGAGCAGAGCTCTCTGAAGCTAATGAAGCCAGCCCTGGGCTATCCTTGAGCTTGGTAACGGGAGTTTGCTTGGTTAGGGCTCACCTCTGTGCATGTGTTATAGGGAGCTGGTGAAAAAAACAACAAAGCCCAACTGGGGCTCTGAGCTGCTGGGAAAGTCACGGCAGTCGAATGGCACAGGCCGGGGTACAGGGGTAGTGACATGGCAATCAGCTCCCGGAAAAGACTCAGCCACTAAATGTCTGTCAATGTGGTTTCCCTGAGAAATGCTACAGCGAGCCCTGTACTGACACAGCCCACACATCTACACCCCTGCCCTTGCGCTCCAACGGTACCACGCCGGTGTAAATCAATGTAGTGCCATTGACTTCACTAGAGCAGTGATGATTCACACAAGGCGAGGACTTGGCCTGGCATCCCTTTCCCCCTGTAGCTCCCTCCAGCTGGGACGGCCTCCTCCTTTCCAATGCACCCAGCAGCCGGGCTCTCCTTCAAATCCCCCTTCCCAGTTCTCTCCCTTCGTCCCTGTCCCCCACTCACCATCCTCCTCACTCCTCTCATCACCCTTCGACTGAGCTCCCAGTGCGATCTCACCATAAACAAGCCTGTTCATGTGAATGGACAATGGGATTCCTCCCTATATCAGCTCTAGCAAACCTCCTGCCAACCCCCACCACTCGGACCAGGCTGTGGTACCTTTTATTCCCACTGAGCTATACCTTGGATGGCTCACTGACAATGTGTAGAACCTAGAGTGACCCAGTGGCAGTAAGGGCATTAGGACCCAACCCTTTGCTTTGATATCCCATCCCTTCATTCCCCCATCTACTCCAACCACTTTAATTTTGTCCATTTCAGTTGTAAGCTTTCTGGAGCCGGGATCATGCTGCGTCTGCAAAGGGCCTTGCACAGCAAGAGAGCGACGTGAGGAATAACAGCAACTGTCAATGTCTCATCGTCATAACAGCCCATTTTACGACGACGCAATGACAGTCAACCTGGTAGAGTCTTTCCTTTTCAGACTATTTCCTGATCTGCAGAGCGTCTCCTTGTATCTGTTTTTGCTGCCCCGCCTCTGACAGTGTTCACCGGCTCATGTTTGTACTGCACCAACCACAATGGGCACCTGGTCTATGATTAGGGCCCCTATGTGCTAGGGTAACACAAATAATAATCAAAATAACAATAATTATAGCATGGAGGGAGGGGCCTTCCTAACCAGATCTGGGCAAATAATGGATTTTTTGATTTGCTGGAAATTCTGAATAATTGGTCTCTGGGGGATAGGGCGGAGGGAGGGGGGGCGGGGAGGGGGTTGATTCAGTTTGAACCAAAAATAAAAAAATTCTGCAAATCAAAATGTTCACACAACTATTTTTCATAGATTCATAGATTCCAAGGCCAGAGGAGACCACTATGATTATCTAGTCTGACCTCCTGTGTAACACAGGCCAGAGAACTGCCCCCAAATCATTCCTAGAGCATTTAAAAAAAAAATCCAATCTTGATTTACACATTGCTAGTTTGGGGTAGAATGAAATGTCTGGATCATTTAAAAATGGTTTTGATTTTTTTTAAAAACATAAAATTAAAGGAAAGTTGGAAGAAAAAGTCATTTTGAACCAAAAAATTGAAACGTTTCAATTTTCTCTGAATTTTTAAAGTGTATTTTTTTCCTGACTGAAAAAAATTTGGTGAAAATAACATGAACTCATGAAAGGTTTTGGAGTTATCAAATTTTCATTGTATGCCAGAAAAAGTTGCCAATGAATAATTTCACCCAGTTGTGTTCCTGACCCCTACTGGTCACCAGTGTATGCCCTGGAGCATGAGGATGGAGACGCACTCCTCTGATCATTTCATCCTAGCAAGCAGCACTGCAGATGCTGTTCTGACTCAGACAATCCTTCTGACAAACTGGGGTTAGACTTTAAAGGATGCAAAAATACCTGGCAGAGACCAGGGAGATGAAGTAGTGGGTGAGCTCTGGGGTTTATGGGAAATAACCCATCTTCGCATTGACTGGAAATCCAGTCCGTGCCTTCCTGTTTGTCATCTATTGCTATTACCCTCAGTCTCCTGTGAAGGACTTTTCCCTGATTTCTAGCATTTTAATTATGTTCCTCTGCCCCTTTCTCCCATCCCAATGCTCTGGCACCCTGTTTGTTTAAAGATCGGGGCCAAAGTTATCTTCCTTATTTCTAAATTGTATCCACATTGTGCAGCTCCATTTCCCTGCTTGTTCTCTCTGTTCTGGATGCCTCACTTTCTTTCCCACAATCTCAGAGTGAGAGCCTTCTCCTTTGCATCTGCTGCCGGCTTTCCTATAACTCTCCACTGCATCATCTCTTAGCTGAAAGTGCTTCCTTCCCCCACCATACTAATGATAAAGGCTCTGGGAAACCAGTGCTCAGGACACTGAATACCATTCTAAGGAACACTGTTATTAGAGAAGAAAGGATGGAATACGGGGATAAAAACCTTCCTTTCCCCATCTAGTCTGTCAGTTCATCAGGGCAGGAAGTGTCTCTCACTATGGGTTTGTGCAGCACCTAGCACAATGGGGATACAGAACACAAATACTAACAACAACGTATTACACACCTTCCTGGCATCACGTAGTGAGTTTCCTGGCAGCAAGGCATGAACCGCATGCGGTCAACAGCCCTGTATAGAACAAGAATTGTTCCTGAACAAATGCAGCCCGAGCGACCCAGGTGGAAATGATCATCTCTGAATCTTTGAGATTCCTGACCTCTCTGAGTTGACTCTGCAGCACGAAACAGAATCTGCTCCTGCCTCCACGGAAACACACTGCACTCAACAGGGGGTCACGTGCACACACGGCAAGGTAGTGTGAGCACCAATACATCTTTGAGGATTAAAACAAAAGCAGGGCTCTCCCAGTGCCTCGCCTCTTTGCCTTGGGGGGGAAAGAGGGACAAAGACGGCAGCGACTCGGGAAATTGTTCTGATTCTGCTGATGAGGAACTGAGACCTCGCGTTGGCTTAGCCTGTCTGTGTCCCTTTGGACAGAATTTGCAAATAGAGCGCACAACTATTCTTGGCCTTGTTTTCCTCCGCACGCCAGGCCTGACGATTCATTTCCTGAATCCTCATAGCTGGGAATGACTGGTCTCTCTTTTCAGCTCCACTTAGCTTATTCTGGGGGTACTGTGTCTTTCATTTTCTTTCCCTCCTTGTTATTCCCACCCGTAACAAGACTTTCCCTTGCTAGGACTTTCGTCGCCCAAAGATCTTTAAAAACGCAAATGCATAAAGTCCTCCCACACGCTAGGATGAGTATCATTATCCCCAGGCAGGAGGCCAGGCACAAGAACATAAACTCACTAATTAATTAACAAGTTAACAATTAAGAGGAGCCATGACTGAGTGGTTAATTACAACCCTCAAGGACATGGGTTTGAGTCTTGCTTGATCTTAATCTGAGAGGCCACCTCCAGTTCACCAAGCTGCAAAATGGGTAGCTGGCCCATTGGGTTAAGGCAGCCAAAGGCAATTGGACATGATCACTCCTTTGTGCGTGAAATTGACATGCTTTAACTGCGTCAGCCTGATGAGCCATTGGCTCAGGGGAACTTTGACTGTGCCGTGAAAACAAGCCTGGAGAGGTTAAAGGCCTGTTCCAAAGCTCACTACAGTCAGTGGGAGCCTTTCCATTGACTCCAGCAAGCATGGGATCATCTCTTAAGTATTTTGCCCAAGGCCTAACTGCGAGCGAGCTCCTGACTCCCAAGCCTGGGCTTTCATTCAGCCTCTTCAGACCATTCTGCTTCTCCTTCTGCTGAATGGCGTCCCAGCGGGCTCAGCAGAGTCTGAGGACTGAAGGGGCATTTGCACCAGCTGGGGATCTGGCCTATTGACTCCCATGGAGCTGTGGCCAATTTACACCAGCTGAGGATCTGGCCTATTGACTCCCATGGAGCTGTGGCCAATTTACACCAGCTGGGGATCTGGCCTATTGACTCCCATGGAGCTGTGGCTAATTTACATCCACTGAGGATGTGGCCCATTGACTCCAATGGAGTGACACAGCTTTACATGAGCTGGGGATCTGGCCCACTGGGCTTACACGGGACTGCAGAAAGGTGCTACCCAGCATGAGTAAGTCTATGAGACGCTACCTGTTTTCTGTAGCTTAGCAGCACAGCCCAGAGTGGATCCTATTTCCTGCTGACTTCCCTGCCCTCCCCCATATCACCTCAGTTCTCCAAAGCCTTCATCTCTCTGCACCTGCATCTCTGCATAACGGCCCCTCGAGCTCTGTGCGACAGATCAGCTAGGCGCAGGCAGAGGCTCCTTTTTGAGAGGAATCTACAGGAGTTGGAGCAGGGCCAGGCTTAGAAAAAACACGGCTTGGCTTTGACCCATGATCAGAAGTGGGAGGCGGGATGTGGACTAAACCAAGGTCCAGAGAATGGAAAAAAGGAATCTTAATTCATGAATGTTCATGATGTGCTTGGATATGATGAGTGACAGAGAAAAGCCAGTGAAATAAACACACACAGACGAACATCTGCAGGGAGGACGTGTTTACAGCATATGCCCCATGGAGCTAATAGATCATTATCATCATTATCCGCACTTCTATAACCCTTTTCACTTAAGGCTGTTGTATTGCTTTACGTTTTTTGTATTATTATCATGATAATTTATTATTATTATTGCTGACGACTGAAAATTTTCCACCGAAATGTTTTTCAAATGGAAAACTCGGTTTCTGACTGATTAATTTGTGTGTGCGTGGAAAGTCTCTGCTTCCCTTTTTTTTTTTTTTTTAATATTTTTTCATCAGAAAACTGAAATTTTTGGCCGAAACCCATTTTTCCATTTTTTGACAAAAATCAAAGTTTTCCATGGGAAAATTTCATAGATTTGTAGACTCCGAGGCCAGAAGGGACCAATATGATGGCCTAGTCTGACCTCCTGTATAACACAGGCCATAGAACTTCCCCAAAATCATTCCTAGAGCAGAGTTTTTAGCAAAACAGCCAACCTTGACTAAAGAATTGTCAGTGCTGGAGAATCCACCATGACCCTGGTAAATTGTTCCAATGGTTAATTACTCTCATTGTTAAAAATGTACACCTTAGTTCCAGTCTCAATTTGCCTAGCTTCAACTTCCAGCCATTGGACCGTGTTCTATCTTTCTCTGCTAGACTGAAGAGCCCGTTATTAAATATTTGTTGTTATAGACTGTGATCAAGTCACCTGTTAACCTTCTCTTTGTTAAGTTAAATAGCTTGAGCTCCTTGAATGTATCACTGTAAGGCATGTTTTCTAATCCTTAAATCATTCTCATGGCTCTTCTCTGAACTGTCTTCAATTTATCAACATCCTTCTTGAATTGCGGATACATGAACTGGGCACAGCATTCCAGCAGTGGTCACACCAGTGCTAAATACAGAGGTAAAATAACCTCTCCGCTCCTCCTCATGATTTTTGGTTTATGGTGGCACTATCATCTCAAGCAATTTGGAATGCTGTGAGCCAGATCCCTGGCCTTTTCTCTGCGCTCTGCGTTCAGACAAGGCAAAGAAGCCAGAACTTGCCCTAAAGGAGAAGCTAGGAGATTTATCTAGTGTGCAGGAACCCCGAGGTGGCAAAGAACCACCTGCTCCCCAAGTCAGGGGCAAATAGGGGTCTTGCTTAGGGTGGGAGGGAGTAGGGCCAGGAGCATCTGTAGAAGTTGACTCTTGTGGGTGGGCACACAGCGGTTCAGAGATTAAATGACTTGCTCAAGGACTCATAGAGAATTAGTGGCAGAGTTCAGAATCAAGAACTCTGGATATCCAGTCCCTGTTCGATATGCCAGACCAGCAACTCTCAATTAATTTTTTTTGACCCACCAAACAGCTGAAAATTCATCCGTTTTTCAGAAGTGATTGTGACTTAGATTTTAACCAAACCATAGGTGCAGCATGGCCAATCCAAGTGTTCAAAAATTAACACCCCCCCATCATGAAATTGGCCTAAAAATCATGAGATTTTTAAAAAAAAATCCATTTTAGGTTCTTTAGATTTGCTATCTCATTTATGAACTTTTTGGTCACATTTTCAAGCTTTTCTCCTCAACTGTGAGCGTTAGCAACTTATTTTGCAATGAAAGCTGAGATTCTCCCCAAATAACATGACTCCAGGAGCTCGGAGTTGAAGAAAAACAACTAATTTTGCAAGACTGGCAATCAAATCATGAGAATTGACAACCTCACTAGAACCATAGAGTTTAAGGCCAGAAGGGACCACCATATTATCTAGTCTGGCCTCCTGCAGCTCACAAGCCACCATCACCCCCTACCACCTGCACATTAAACCCAGCAACTGGAATTGGACCAAAGTCTTACAGCCCACAGGAGACTAGACTGTTATGTGCCACAGGCAGAGAATAGGAAGGACCGAGGTGCCCCAGTGTCCAAGGCCCCCGCAGTGGCAGGGAAATGATTAAGTGAGATACACCCAGATAATCCTGGCAAGTGACCCCCACCCACGTGCTGCAGAAGAAGTTGAAATCTCCAAGGTCACTGCCAATCTGAGCCTGGAGGAAGACTCATTCCCAAACCCACAGGTGGTGATCAGTCAGACCCTGAGCACATGAGGAAGCACGAGCCAGCCAAGCACCTGAGAGAGAGAATGGTAGGTGCCACACCTCATAGTCCTCTGAACCCAATGTTCCATCTCCAGCCATGACCATCCCTGATGCTTCAGAGGAAGGAGATACAAAACCTCCCAGAATACACTGTGGTGGGATCCCTTCCTGCCCCCTGCAGGTGGCTGGCTGAAACCCTGAAGCATGAGTTTTAGGAGCAAAAGACATAAACCGAAGTGAGACCCAGAGCTCTGGAACCCAGCCCCCCACCACCACAGGCAACCCTGTCATACAATCACACTCATACATTAGGCCAGCTCTCTCTTAAAATGAATTAAGAGGTTTGCCCCCACAACTCCTACGGGGAGGCTGTTCCAGAACAACACCCCTCTGATGGTCAGAAACCTTCTAAATTCTGGCCTGAATTTATTCATGTCGACGAGGCACATTGGGTCAGATCCTCTGCTGTGGTGTTGAACTGCATAACTCTGTTGAAGTTGGTGAAAACCAGCTGAGGATCTGAACTTGCATATATTCGTTAGGTTGTCAATTCCTTTCACTTAAATGCCACTAGAGAAGTTGGAGAAGGGGGAATCCATGGATGACTTTCTTCCCGTCTTTCATCGAAATGTTGCAATTTTCCAAGCAGGGACAGTGTTTCCATTTTCCGCCCAGCACTCACCCATCTTTTGTCAAAATCAAAATCAGAATTTTCCACCCAGTTCTAGCCACAACCCAGTTAGGATGGGTCATGACCCACTTCCGGAGGGTGTCTCACAGGCTGAGAACCTCTGCATCTGGTGGTAAGCTACTCCCTGGCATGCAGCTAGGTACACTGTCCTGAGACAAGGAGTTACAGCCTGCCACTGAGAAAGGAGACATTGAAGCTACGGGTATAAAAGCAAAACAGACTTTAGAATGGTGAGGTCAGCTGGGTAGTGGAACTAACAAGCTGCCCAAGCACGGAGGAGGTTATTCCAGTGGCCCATGTCGGTCAGAGACTGCCTAGGTTATCCACTCCCTCCTCCGACTCCTACCCAGCATCAGATGCAAAGACCCGGCTCTGTCTGCCGATGGGTTTCCAGGAGGAGAGGCATTTCGGAGATGGATCCATGGGGGTATAAGCAGTGTCACATTTGCTCCTCACACAACAGGACCAGAACCTGTGGCAACAACCTCTGTGCCCTGCAGCAATATTAATGTAGTCGATCACCATGGGACACCCAGGGTTCCCATTCCCAGCTTCCACACAGACAGAAATCATGGTCTCCGACCTACATTTCTGGCTGCCCCTCTCCCTGGCTACTCCTGGACTCTGGATCCCTGACCCCCTGCTGCTTGGCTCCATGGATCCCGTCCTGTCCAGGGCCGGCTCCAGGCACCAGTGTAGCAAGCAGGTGCCTGGGGTGGCCAATGAAGAGGGGGGCGGCACGTCCGGCCGTTCGGCGTCAATTCGGTAGCGGGGCCGTCACTCCCTCTCGGAGCAAAGGACCTGCTGCCGAATTGCCACTGTAGAATGAAGCAGCGGTAGAGCTGCCTCCGATCGCGGCTCCCCCCCTCCCCCCCCGCTTGGGGCGGCAAAAATGCTAGAGCCGGCCCTGGTCCTGTCACCCAGTTAACTTCCCCTTGTTGGGAGAGTTGCCGAGCAACAGGCAGCTGCTGGCAGGTCCCAGCTGGTCAGGGAGCCAGAAAACAAAATGTCGGGTGCATGGCTGCAACAAAATGGCCGACTGCACAGAGGAAATGCTGAACTCCAGAATCCCCGAGGCCTGGCTGAGGAGGACGGGGCAGTTCACACCTCGTAGAGCTATTTTTTCAGGCTCTCGGCACACTCAGGTAAAGCCTTCACTTGCCGTTTCTTTTCTCCAGAGCCATCCAGTCTTTAGTTCTGATTTAAGCTGTTGCCAGTAGCCTCAGGTGACTGAGCAGTGGGGGGATCAATCACCAGCCATAGAGAATCCCACTGAGATACTGTCAAGCAAGGAAACTGACTGGCAAAAGCAGACTGAGTAGAAGAACTAAAAAGATACCATACAGTAATGTCCATCTCTGCAGTAACTGTAGTGAGTACGTCACACTGCAAAAAACCCCAACAGCTGCAAGTCTCAGAGCTCGGATCAACTGAGTGGGGCTCACGTTAGGGGGCTAAAAATTGCAGTGTAGATGTTCCACCTCGGGCTGCATCCCAGGCTTTGAGACCTTCCCTCCTCTCTGGCTTTCAGAGCCCGGATTCCAGCCCGAGCGGGAATGTCCACACGCCTATTTTTAGCCCTGAAGCATAATTCCAAATCAGTTGACCCTGTAGCGTTGAGCCCTGCGAGCCTGAGTCAGCTGCCTCAGGTCTTTTTTTGCAGTGTAGACGTACCCTCAGGCAGGAATTTCTGCACTGGTGATGCTCAGTTCTCATGGCTGGTGTTATCCTCACGACCCGAAGGGTTAGAAACACTCTTCTTTTTAAATGACAGCTGTGATTCTGGAGCAATGGGGTGAATGCCGGGACAGTGGAACCCTGGGATGCAAGCAGGGGCTTTGGTTGTAACCAGGAGAGACGGGACCAAACACAACAAAGCAAAAGCTAGGCTAGAGAGCAGGAAATTGCCTGCTGCAGGCGAGATCTGTACGACTTTGCAGTTACCCCTCAAGCAAAGTTCAGTTCATAGCAGCTGAGGATCTGGCCCATAGACACAAATTTTCAAAAGCAGCCACTGACACCGAGTGCCCAGTGTGAGGCCGTGTCTTAGCCGCCACAGCTCCAAGGGTCGTCCGGGGTCAACAGTTCCAAACAACAGGCCTAAGAGGTGCCCAGTTGGGCGCCCAAAAACGGAGTTCGTAGCGGCCACTTTTGCAGCTGTCAGAATCAGAGATGGAAGAGCCCTTATGCGCCTAATTATTAAATCCACCGATGCCGACAGACTGTGCCATTAGAAAATGGCAGGTGGATGCCCAGCTGCCTTTTGGTTTGCAGGCAGCTGCTCTAATTTGTGCCCGCGACTGATGGTGCATGAAAAGCTGACAGCACCACCAGCAAGGCTGGTTTTAAAAAATCAGGTCACTTCATCCATTTCCAGACAGCTCAGGACTAGCCCCTGCTTCTTTGAGTGCTCTGTTCACTCCAATTATTCCAAGCAACAGGACTTCCCCTGGGAGGTAATTCCACAGCTTAATAGACCTCATTGTTAACATCGCTTTATTTTAGGCTAAACACTCTTATCTCATTCCCTCTGGGTAAGCTATGCCCCTGGGGCCTTGTATCATTTTAGTTTTGTCTCCTTCACTCTAACCTTGCTGGCTTTCCCAGGATCTTTGTTGATATAACATATACCAACAGAGCATTTATGGAGGGCTTTTAGCAGGGAGTAGACAGTCTGGCTGAGCTACAGACTCTCCGCCTGTGAATGCTTTGATGTTTATCACTAGAAATGCTACACTGTCTGAATTAATTATTCTGCTTCCTCACTGCAGGGGATGTAGGCCTATGGCTAAAGTCAGGGTATTTCCACTGCGACGAGGAGTGAAATGGTTTTCTTTGGCCGGGGAAAGGACACAACACAGAAAAATTGCCTGCCCGTGCCTGGTGTCTGAAATGGATTGCACACAGCAAATTTGGTCTGATCCTTATCCCCTTATTACCACCCCATGCTATCCACGTCAGGACGGCCCAGTGCTTAGGCTACTAGCCTGTGACTTAAGAAACCCTGGTTCAATTTCTTATTCTGCCACAAGCTCCCTCAATGACCTGGAATAGGTCACTTTGACTCTCCATTCCCCTCTGCAAAATGGGTACAATAGCACATCCCTACCTCCTGGGGTGTCTGTGGGAATAAATATATTAATGACTGTGAAGTATCCAGATGCTATGGTGATGGGGGCTCTATATACATATTTAATCCACCTTCGCTATAACTGTCAGCCAAAGGAAGACATTCAGCATTCGGCACCTTCTGTATAATATGGTGACATATTTCTGCTCTTGTGCTAAGATGGCACCAATGGACAGATCAGAGGGAAGGTTTTCTTAACGCAATCGTAAAGAACAGCAAACTATTGTATGTAAAGGTCAAAGGAAAACTGGATCCCTGGTATAACTGTTGACTTCAAGGGGTTTCTATAACCTGCTATTAATTTGAGAGATTGTGCAGAAAATGCGTTATGTACTGGCTATATTCCAGAATGCAAGATCCTTTCCATACAGACCAATATATATTGAAATATAGATACATAGTATTGTTTTATAATATGATATTTGTTATTAGTCATTGTTTCTAAGCACATTGAAGAGGATATAATAAGGCTAAGGTCCATGGGAATTAGGTGCTTAAACACCTTAAAAACCTAGCCCTAAGTGTTACCAAGTGTTACGTTGTTAGGGATATAAAATGCATTTAAAAGATAGAATTAATCCTTCTCTTGCCAAATATAATACCCAACTCAACAACACCAATTATACAGAAACAGGAGAGGTGATTTTTCTACAAATGACTAAAATGGACATCACGCCTGGCGTTAATCTCACGGTGTGATATTTAGTTAAATAATTATTTGAGGAAAGACAGCAAGTATTATTGTTGCTAATCGTTTCCATAGTGCTGGAGTTTTATACGACAAATATCCCTGCCCCCAAAGCGCTTATTAATCCGATTGCTGATGTATCGATTTTGTTAAATGAGTGATGCCATGTTTACATCGGGATACCTTCATCGAGTGTGCCAAAGTCAATAGGACAGACATGGCCAGTAGTTTCTTACTCTGAGATGATTTCATGGAAATGGATGATCAGAAGAAAATAATGAGGGAAGCGTTGCCAGAATTGAGTCCTATTATTATTTCTTAAATATCCGATCATGGCTTTGTTGATACAGTATAATGAGCCTGATCCTTAGCAGGTGTAAATCAACACACTCAATGGAGCTCGATCAATTTACACCGTAAGAGGATTTGGTCCCTTGAGACTTTACTGGATCAATAAAGCCATTGCAGGATAGTTAAGAAATAACAACGGGACTGGATTCTAGCAAAATTTCCCGCATTGTTTTCTTCCGAATGGTCTCCAGGGATTAAGTGATTAAGAATAAAGGACAGAACTCAACAGGCACATGGTGATCTGGGGCGGGGGTTAAAGTCGGGCTATTAATAATAATTAATTCATTGTGAATTTAGTGCTGGGAAAAGGCTCTAAATGTACAGCCCTGGAGACTGAATTCGTCTAGTTATGCAGGTTCAGTAAGGGACCAGCAATAGGGCTCAATGCTGATCTTTAGGGCTACAGAAGTCCAGGCTTCTTTCCATCCTAGGTCTCTCTCTACTGAACGAGGGGGACAACCAGCAGCAGTTGTGATGGGGCAGGGGGGGAGTAGGTTGTGAAATGGAAACTGTCTCACTGGGAAATGGGATGAGACTCTCCCTCTCCCCCCGTCCAAAAAAATAAATTAATTAATTTTACATAAAATCATCATCAACATTCATTTCCCAGGGCCCCGCCCGCAGATCACTTCAAGAGGAGACTGCTCTAAGAAAAGGCGCCATGCCCCCAATTACACACAGGGCTGCAGCGAGCAGCAAAGAAACCGATGAAGAAATAAACAGGCCGTGGCAGCTGGCACAGTTACACAGGAAACAAACGGTACCACAATAATAGGTCAGTCAATAATAACAGTCAGAACAAGAGGATTTATATGCTGGCTGGGGCGGAGAACTGTTTTGTATAAAGTGCCACACGCATTTGTGGGGCTGGGTGAATAATAAATAATGACGCTGATGCTATATGGTGCTTTGATTAATTTAATTAGGGGGCAGATCCCCAGCTAGTGTAAATGGCCGTGGCGCCAGCTCTTCGATAGAGCTATGCTGATTTACATCAGCTGTGCGCCTGGCCCTTCATCTGGAAAACGCTTCATCCTCTCAGCCTGAAGGGTGCCCAAAGGGACTGCAGTGTGTGGGGAGCAGGAAGGGCTTCCCTGAAGCAATCAGCTCTGCACTGGGGCCCCCGATAGAAATCGCTCAGGTGCCTTGTCCTCATTGGATCGCGCTATGGGGGGGCTGGCTGTTTTAAGCTTAGAAGCATCTGAAGAAGTGAGGTTTTTTACCCACAAAAGCTTATGCCCAAATACATCTGTTAGTCTTTAAGGTGCCACCGGACTCCTTGTTGTTTTTGTGGATACAGACTAACATGGCTACCCCCTGATACTTAAGCTTAGGTGGTCTCTGGAGAAGAAAGGGTGATGGCTGTTCCCGGGGGTGCTCTGATATTGATAGCGAGACCCCCCACAGCAGAGCATAGCAGTAATGTAACACCTCTGCACCTTGCCCGAGTCCTCTGGAACGTGTCCCTCTGTGTGAGAACAGCCATTTCTAGAGCCACATCTCTCTGACAATCCCCACTCCGAGCCTGTCCCTCTGCCCGGGTAACCATCCCCGGGCCCCTAGCCTCGCCGACACGGCTCTACATTCAGTCTCACCTCCCTCTGTGCCAGACGGATCCCCCCCAGTTCCACCTCAGGACCACCCTTCCCTAGCCCAGCTCTGTCTCCAGGAGTTGGGGGGACAGGAGCTTATCTGGACTGGCTGCCTCACACAGGTCAGGGTTAGGTACCATGCTAAGCTGGGCTGGACAGCATTTCTGCAGGCGTGAGAGAACAGGACATCCCTGGCCAGGTCTCTTCCCTCCCACTAGCCCTTGGGTGTTTGCTGGGAAGGGATGAGGGGGCTGGCTTTGCGGGGTGCCATGTGTCCTGGGAGGCGGTGAAGGGGATGAGGAAGTGGGTGAAGAAGAGGAGATGGGGCCTCACATCTTGCCCACCTGACGGCAGCTTAGAGACCTTCCCCCCGCTGTGCCCATGATGTGGGAGAAGGGAAGACTTCAGTCCCCAGACCTACCCCAGCTAAGGGCCTGGCCCAGAGAGTGTGCAATGCAGAAGGCTGAGAGGAAGGGCCAGATCCTACAACAGTGCTTTGGCCGGAGAGCTCGGCCGAGAGGCTCAACCCATGGGGATCCTGGCCCAGAGAGAAGGGAATGAAGCGGGGATGGAGAGAGGGCTGGGTACCTTGTCTGGGCGCCATCAGGAAAAGAGCCACCAGGGATACCCACAGCACGTCCATCGCTGTCACTGGCACAGGCTGCAGCGTGATTGCATTGTAGGCTGGGAAGGGAGGGCCAAAACCAGGCTCTTTCGCTCTCTCTCTATCTGGTGTGTGGCTCCCACACAAGAGTCTCTCGCTCTTGTTTTCTGGCTTGTGGTTGCAGTCTCCAGGAAGCCAACTCAGCATGTCAGGGGTGGGGAGGGAGCCCCCAGCCTGGTGCTGAAAGGCAGCAGCGGCGTCCGCCACCTCTGCAAAGCACAGCAAGCCTGAAAGCAATTGGGCCGGGCGAAAGCAAAACTAGCTAGTGGAAATGGGTTGCAGGCCGCATGTCAGGAGCCGACCCCGGGATTCGCAGGGACCCCATGCCCAGACCACATGTCAGGATCCATCCGGATCCCCAGGGATCCCCCACACAGGCCGTGCGTCAGGATTCGCACCAGGATCCCCAAAGACCCATGCCCAGAATTTGAACTAGGATCCCCAAGGACCCTGCGCCCAGATTACGTGTCTGGATTGGCCCTGGGATGCCCAGGGACCCCACTTGCAGGCTGCATGTCAGGATTCACCCCAGGATGCCCAGGGACCCTGCGCCCAGGCCGCGTGTCCAGATTTGCCCCAAGATGCCCAGGGTCTCCATTCCCAGACCGTGCATTAGGATTCGCTCCAGGATCCCCAGGGACCCCACTTGCAGGCTGTGTGTCAGGATTCACCTTGGGCTCCCCAGGAACCCCACGCCCAGGTTGTGCATCAGGATGTGCCCCGCAATTCCCAGGGACCCCATGTGCAGGCCATGTGTCAGGATTCGCACCTGGATCCCCAGGGACCCCGCGATAAGACTGCATGTCCGAATTCGCACTGGGATCCCCAGGGACCCCATGACCAGACTGCACATCCACATTCACACTGGGATCCCCAGGGACCCCATGACCAGGGGCAATGACTTACTGGTCATATGACCTATCTTATCTCAAAGCAGTTCTGTCTGCCATGACCCATTCAGCCTCTAGGGGGAATCCTCCCCCGGCGCTTGTGTTTGCTGCTCCTGCTATTTCACCACATCAGCGGCTGGGTGGGCATATCGCTCGTGCTGGCGAGGTTCTGGGTGTCCCTCAAGAAGCAGAGCCAGTGCCCTCCAAGGATTGCTGGTTCTGTGGGACTGACCCAAAGGGGCGCTTCTGACAGCTCTTTGGTGTGGACAGCCCAGCAGTGAGCCTAGCAGGAGCCCTGTTTGAAACCTGACATTCTCCCACTGGCATTCCCGGCATAGCACTCCTCCTGTTCTAGCTTCGGGCATTCAGCACCATTATAGCCACTTCTCGGTCTTCCATCCACCAAGCTGGGCAGGCATTGGCTCTAGGGCTTCTTCTGCCCTTCTGAGCCAGCGATCCCAGTGGAGCATCGCGAGGTGCACTGTGCTATTTTGACAATGCTAAGCACGGCTCCTTCCACTCCCCCGGGACTTTCTGCTATCGAGTTTGTTGCTATTCGCTCTGACGTTCCTGCTCACCCATCTGACTGTGGCTAGCCAGGGCTTGATGTGGGGCACGGGAAGCATCTGTCAAAGGGAACTGCTGAAATGTCACACGCAGGACACCTGGGGCATCGGCGCCCCCCTCCCCCTGCCGTGCCTCAGATGGCATCAAAAATACACGCTCTGTTGAGCTTTACCGGGCTGCCCTCTCGAGGAGGCTCACCGACATGGCACAGAGATGCCAGGGGACCAGGACTGCCCTTCACAGCTGGGAGAGGCGTGGTGCGGGGGGAGAGGGGGGTCCCCCAGTGTGCTATTTACCACTGCCCTGTGAAAGAAGGAACTCCACCGCAGAAGAGCGACTCACCGTCTGTCACGCCCCCTCGTGGCTGGGCACAGGATAGCAGGCTCTCTTCCTCTGCCACTCTTTATCCACAGCTCTGCGGTGGCCTGCTTCTCAGGACTCGGCCCTGCAGCCAGAGCACGTATAATCCCTTCTGGGGTAACAGCGGGTCCAAGAAAACCATCACCCGACGGCCTCAGGCCAGGTCTTTCTCTCTAGGCTTACCGGTGCTCCTGCCCCTTGTGTCAGGGGGTTTCACACAAGCTTCACTGTAGCCAGTGGGAGAACACCAGGCCCTCCTTCTACTCCAGGTGCCAGCCCAGGGGGCCTGGAGCAAGCAGCTCATGTCTGCGCCCTCAGACCTGCTGCTTCCTCCCTGGGCTACTTCCTAGCTGAGCCTGTCTCGAGGTCTTTCCCAGCCCTGCTCCTCTGCACCCTCTTCCCAGGCTCTGCAACGTTCTCATCAGCTCTTGTAGTGAGCGACACCTCCCAGGGCTTTCTCCCTGGTGGCCCGGCTCCTGTCTGCCTCTCCCCAGGCTTGCTGTGCGTCCATGTCTCTCCCCCACTGCCTTGGGCCTCTTTGCCTGCGATCAGCCATCCAGCTCCTCCCCAGTGGGCCTGCTAACAGAATTACCTCACCTTCCCTCCAGGTGCAGCCAGGTTGGCTAACTGAGTGCCCATGCTCCCATTAACCCTCTCTCTGCCATGGGAGAGGATGTACACCCCATCACACCCACAAACAGCCCCTGAGCCAAAGCCCCGGGGAAGTAACAGGAACCTGTCCATTGAGCTTAGTGGACTTTGGATCCGGCCCTGAATACCTAAAGGGTGTGGGTTGCCATTGTGACAGTTACCCTCCTGGTGGGCACACCAGGAATTGAACTGGGGAACCTCTAGAGCGTTTGCAGTAGGAGCTAAAAAGCAAAGGCTCCCTAGCTGGGGCTCTAACAGACTCACAGCGGCTAGAGCTCACGCACGGGGGAGGGGAATATGTAACCCACACTCACCTGCGGGTTACATCATGTTTGGCTGAAAGTGACACTGTGTGAGTGGGGAGGGGGATGGCTCCCACAGATGGGTGACGTACTCCATCTAGTAAAGCTGCATTAAGCCCCTGCTCCTGCTCCCATTGAAGTGAGCTTCTAAACTCCTACTGACTCCAGTGGTGCAGGATTGGGCCCTGAGAGAACGTACAGGCTGAGCGCTCGAAAGGGAACGTGATACACATCTATCGAACAATGACTGGTCTAGAGAAGGGAGATCAGGCACTTCTGCTCTCCTTGCCTCCTAACATAAGAATGAGGGGACACTAGATGAAAGGGGGCAAATTCAAAACCAGGGAAAGGAAATACTTTTCCCCACAATGTGCAGTGAGCCTGTGTAACTCACTGCCACTGGAAGTTGTTGAGGTTCAGAATTGAACAAGCTTCCAAAAGTGATTGGACGTTTATATGGAGATCAAGAACTTCCAGCATTATCATAATTAGCGATAGCAGAAACGTTGGCAGGGTATGTTTCAAGGTTTAAGCCAATCTCTATTAAAGACCAGGATGAGCCCTGCTTGGGGGCAAATTATCCCACATCTGCCTCCTGCAGGGTTCTTTCACCTTCCTGAAGGGACAGGACAGTGGATTAGATGGACCGTGGCAATTCCTCTTTTCCTAGCTATGGCAAGCTACAGGAGAGTTTGCTGTCTGCCTTCATCTCTCTAACCAGCATCAGTGCTTGCTGCTCCGTGGGCACCAAGCACTGGTTTTTGGGCTGAGATCCCTGACAGAGGGGTTTGCCTGCATGTTGTTTGTGGCCACCTCTCTTCAGGGACTGGGGTATACAAGCTGTGCTAATAGCCTGCACTCCACCTCATTCGAATGAGCAGCTGAGCTGCAAGGCCCTGAAACCTTGGATTGCTCAGCAGAGGGACAACAAAATCTTTTTCACAGGGCATTCAATACTGGGCCAAATACCTGCCCTCCTTGAAGCAAATTGGAGGAGACGTCACAGGACAGATACTAAATAATTCCATGCTCCGTAAGAGGCAGCATCAAAAGGAGAAATCACAACATATATCAACTGGTAATAGAAACTCTGGGGGTGTATTTTTTATAGCAGCTGCTGCTGAAATACCAGCGCGAGAGATGACAGCTCCGAGGAAGAGCTGTCTGCCAGATGTCAATCCACATGACCATGTTGCCATACAAACCAACCGGGATTAATTTTCAGAGTGAACTTTCCCAAGGCACGCTGTCAAAAGGGAATGGATAACTTTGCTGGAGTTTTTCTGGTGAGAGGGGGCTCTGGCTGCACTATTTACCCATGGGGAGGAGGGGGAAATCAGGCAGGATGGGAGAGGTTAGAGTCGGAAGGACTTTAAAAGAAACACAAGGGCCTGATCCTCAACTGGTGTCAATCAATTTCGCAGCACTGTCTTCAGTGGAGCCATGCTGATGTGCAGCCACGGAAGGTCTGGTCCTAGGCTTGCTGCTTCAGGGCATAAGCCAACCTCTAATGGGGGCTGGGAAGATGGTGGTCCTACAACTATCAGCAGTGAGGGTCTTGGACCTTCTGAAACAGCTGGCACTAGCTGGAGACAGCACAGATGGCTCCCCGCCCTGATCCAGCGTGGCAATTCCAGTCCTCCTAGGGAGTCTCCTGTCCATTGGCAGGGGAGTTGGGAACGGTGGAGTGCACTGGACTTCCACGAGAGTAAGGAGGTAGGAAAGGCCCTTTCTGAAGAGCCAAAGCTAGGGGCACTGGAGAAACATACAATCTGCAAACCCCATACGGGCAGAAGGGAGGAAAAGGATTTTGTGGGAGCTGGAAGGCCATGCTATGCACCGCAAGGCTTTGGGCAATGACACCTACCCTGTGTTCTCACACCAGGATGGGGCTGTGCAGCATTCGGGGCAGAAGCCCCATTGCAAAAGGCTCATCTGCAGCTCCATCGCCACCTAGGTGTAATGGAGCTGCAGATGGAGCTGAAGGTCCTGTCTGGGCTGAAAATCTATGGATCGGCTTGTCACCTATTCTCTGGCCCCTCCCCCAGGGTTCTCCAGAACTCATCGGAGACCGGGAGTGACTCAGGATGGTTATTAGTTAAATCCCTCTCATCAGGAGCCCATTGTTTGCACACAACTGGTCTTGGGCAAGAGCTACTAGAACGAACTATTACTTCCTGTTTGCCTGCATTTCATTTGCTACAGGAGGGTTTCTTTGTTTTTTTGTAAAAGGAGTTTAAAATCTCCGCCGCGATGAGCTATTAATTTCATGTTTGGGATGGGAGACCCTGTCCTCTGACAGTCTCCCACCAGTGCTTCCACCCCTCTTGGTTTTAAGCAGGCCAGCTGCTCTTGGAGGCAGTGGGGCCTAGTGGAAAGAGCACTGGACTGGGACTCATGAGAGATGGGGGTCTATTCCCAGCTCTGCCACTGACCTGCAGGGTGACCTTGGGCAAGTCACTTTGCCCCTCTGTGCCTCAATTTCCCTATCTGGTGCTAATGATAGTGAGTGCCTTTGTAAAGAACGTTGAGATCCCCTGATAAAAAGTGCTAGGTATGATTATTAGGCAGAGGGAATCATCTTGGGAGAAGACTGGAGCAGGGGAAAGGAGAGTAAAGGGAAAGTTTGGGGAAGGGCTGGAAAAGCATGAAGAAGGGTGTCACTCAGGGGGAGAGGGCAGGGCAACGATCCCCTGAGAAAGGGGAACCCATGGAATGGAAGTTTCATTTCTGGGAAGGGAGATGTCATATGATGTCTCCGTTCAGCAGAGAAATGGGGAAGTGGGAGCTGGCCTGAGAGATCGGAGAAAACACGCCCAGGAAGGGTGAGACAGAGAGAGTCTGCCAGAGCAAGAGACAGAGCAGGGAAGGCAGAGGCAGCCAGAGCTACAGGCAGCCAGAGACTGAGAGGGGAGAACGGCCAGACAGAGCGTGGGAGGGGAAGGCTCAGGACAGACGGAGCAGTGAGGGCAGACTGATAGAGCACAGGCTGAGAAGGCCGGGGGGAGCAGGAAGACCCGTGTAGTGCCCAGGCAGGGCGGTGCATGGCCCGGGATGGTACCAGAGGGGAGCGCCGGCCCCTGCTGGGGCAGGAAGAGGCCCCGGCCAGGGGCTTATGGGATGCCTTCGAGGGCCGGAAGGCGGCCTGCGCGGCCGTGCTGCTGGTGGAGATCCTGGAGCGGGTGGCTTTCTTCGGCATCGTCTCCAATCTTGTCCTCTACCTCAACAGCAGCAACTTCAATTGGGGGGGGTCACAGGCCTCGCGGGCCGCCCTGCTCTTCCTGGGCGCCTCCTACCTGCTCTCGCCCGTCGGGGGCTGGCTGGCTGACGTCTACCTGGGCCGCTACTGGACCATCACACTAAGCTTCCTGCTCTACCTGGTGTCGGCATGCCTGCTGCCCGCCACGGCCTCGTCGGACGGGCGACTCTTTCTGTGCGGGGACATGCCGGCCTACGCACTGCAGCATCCCTGCCGGAACCAGAGTGGGGAGTGCCAGCAGTCGGCACCCGGCCACTACTGCGCCCCTCTGATGTACACTGGCCTGCTGCTGCTGGCACTGGGCATCAGCTCCGTCAAGGCCAACCTCACCCCCTTCGGCGCCGACCAGGTAACAGGCACGCCTTTCCCCTCCATCCCCCCAGGGTCAGCAACCTGGAGAGCAATACGTCCAGCACACAAAGGGTTACACACACACACACACACAAAACACACACACCCCTCAAAGAGATTCCCCTGGGCAGGACCCTCGCCCCGGCTAGTGCCAAAGGGTTAACGTTGCACACACATGCATGAGCGCACATGTGCATACAGGCAATGCATACAATGCGCGTGCACAAACATACACAGAGGCAATGCATGAAATGCGCACCTGTGCACACACAGGCAATTAATGCAACACGCATGTGCACAGAGGCAATGCATGCAACATGCGCGTGCACATACAGAGGCAATGCATGCAGCACGTGTGCGCACACACACACACACAGAGGCAATGCATGCAAACAGACACACACAAGTTTGCACACATGAATACCCATGCGCACGGGCACACACATGCAAATACATCTGGCACACCCCTGCACATCCACGCAAGCAGCCATGCAGACAAGGGCACACGTCCCACCCAAGAGCTCACACACGTGTGAGAACACATTTACACGAACATGCACAAGCACACATGTGCTTACACACACAGGCATGCAAAATCACACACACATGGAAATGCAGGCACAAGCAAGTCCACCTGTGTGCATGCACAGATTAACGCCTGCACACGTGCACACGGGGGGGTGGGGCTTTCCCTATCATATTGTGGGAGAGGGGGCTGTTTCTCTTTCCCACGCAGCAGATGATGGGGTAAAGTCTTCCCTCTACCACCCCAGACCGCAGGAACAAGCCAGAGTTCCCAGGCTTGGCTGGGGGCAGGGAGAACGTCCCTCGGGATGATCTCGCCACCCAGAGCACAAGGGGTTAGTCCTCTCTGTCTCCCCCTGGGTGTGAGGGAGTTCTTCCCCCGCACAATCAGGGGAGGTGAGGGGTCTAACTGGGGGAAGAGGATTGTTTCTCTGGTCCATAGGAAATGGGGGTGGGGAGTTAACCTCTTACGGGCTGTAGGGGGAGAATGTCTAGACCCCTTTAGGGGGCTGCCTCCCATCTCTCCTTCCCTTTGGGGAGCCAGGCAGAGCCTCGGCCAGGCAGGGGGGCCATCACCCTCCACATCCCCAGGGGGTGCTGTTGCAATGGGGCACCCTGATTGGGTGGGTAGGAGAGAGGATGGGAAGGGCTGGGGAACGGAAGGAGCAGGAGGTCGGGAAGGATAGGAAGGAGGGAGGCGGGGTCTAGGGGCTGGTCCACACTAGGGGCGGGGATCGAAATAAGATACGCGACTTCAGCTACGAGAATAGCGTAGCTGAAGTCGAAGTATCTTATTTCGAATTACCTGGCACTTACCTCGCGTCCTCGCAGCGCGGGATCGATGTCCGCGGCTCCCCCGTCGACTCCGCTAACTCCGCTCGCCCTGCTGGAGTTACGGAGTCGATGTGAGCGCGTTCGGGGATCGATGTATCGCGTCCAGACGAGACGCGATACATCGATCCCCACTACATCGATTTCTACCCGCCGATCCGGGCGGGTAGTGTGGACCTAGCCCAAGTTAAGGAGTGGGAGGGAGGGGAGATGAGTCCCCGCCCCTATGTTTGTGGCTCAGTTTTGGCCTGGTGCTCCCGGCAGGTGGAAGTCCCTGGGGTGGGCGGGGTGGTGGTGAGAGTCCCCCTGCCAGGCCGAGGGTCTGCCTGGCTCCCCAAAGGGCAGGAGAGATGGGAGGCAGCCCCCGCCAGGGATCTAGAAATTCTCTCCCCACAGCCCATAAAGGGTTAACCCCCCCCCCCATTTCCTTTGGGACCCCCCCTTCCAGCAGTGGGGACAGGGGACGAGGCCCTGACTGGACACAGCGGAGCACAGCCTGGCTCACACCGTTCTGCCTTGCGCTCCCTGCAGGTGACGGACCGTGGCCGCGATGCCACACGGCGCTTCTTCAACTGGTTCTACTGGAGCATTAACATCGGGGCGGTGATCTCGCTGCTCGTGGTGGCCTTCATCCAGCAGAATGTCAACTTCCTCATTGGCTACACCATCCCCGCAGCCTGCGTGGCCCTGGCCCTCCTCGTCTTTCTCCTGGCCGCCCCCACCTTCGTCACCAAGCCCCCCGCGGGCAGCCAGGTCTCTGCCATGCTCAGGCTGGCCTTCCGGGGCAGCTGCTGCAGCCGAGCGCGCCGTATCAGGTAGGGTCGGTGCTGGTGGAGCCCAGCTGCCCCCATCCTCTTTGGGGCCATGCCCACGCTGGCCTCCACATGCCATCTGTGCTCTCCCCTTTCGCTGCAGGCCGGGCGCTCTCCAATCAGAAGCCCAGGGTGCAGATCCTCTCCCTGATGGCAAATCTCAGCCCCGGATTCCTTCGCCCGAGGAGGATCTTGCCAACTTCCAGGTGATGGCCAAGATCCTGCCGGTGCTACTGACCTTCATTCCCTACTGGATGGTCTACTTCCAGGTAGGGAGCCGGCGGAGCGGCAGCACCGGACATGCTGATGCATAAAGGGGGTTGGCAGTGGGGTCGGTGTCGAGCCGTCCTCACGGAGCTTGGAGTTGAGGATCAATACCATCAATGCTTGTGAGACCCTCAGATCCTAGGGTGGTGGGGGCGGCAAACAGGGGTGCTGCCTCCAGAGCGCCCCCTCGTGGCCAGGGGCAGCTCTGCCTCATTGTCCCTGAAATAATCCACAAAGGCTTCCTCTGAGCTTTTACCTCCCCTCCCCCCCGAGGCTGGCTTCATCACATGAGCAGCGCAGAACAATCCATCAAGTCCATCTGCACAAGAGCTCCTCAGCTCTGGCATCTGCTGCCGATCCCATTGGTCCGAGTCTTCAGCCAGCAGCTATTTCCACCCCTCCCTAGCCCAGGATCGGCACCAGGACTCTCCCTGAGTTGTCCTCTCTCGGGCTCAGAGAGGCCAGCAGCTCATCCGCCTATCTCAGGAGTTGGCAAATTATGGCTCGGGGGCCGCATCCGGCCCTTCAGATGTTTTAATCCAGCCCTCGAGCTCCCGCTGGGGAGCAGGGTCCAGGGCTTGCCCCACTCTGGTGCTCCAGCCAGGGAGCGGGGTCGGGGGCTTGTCCCGCTCTGCGCATGCTGTGGCGCCACACAGCTCCTGGAAGTAGCGGCATGTCCCCCCTCCAGCTCCTACACGTAGGGGCAGCCAGGGGGCTCCGCACGCTGCCCCTGCCCCAAGCGACGCCCTCACATCTCCCATTGGCTGGGAACCAAGGCCAATGGGAGCTGCAGAGACGGTGCCTGTGGACTGGGCAGCGTGCAGAGCTGCTTGGCCGTGGCTCCGCGTAGGAGCCAGAGAGGGGACATGCCGCTGCTTCCAGGAGCTGCTTGAAGTAAGCGCCGCCCAGAGCCTGCACCCTGACCCTCTCCCGCGCCTGAACCCCCTGCCCCAGCCTGATCCCCCTCCCACCCTCCGAACACCTCGGTCCCAGCCCAGAGCACCCTCCTGCATCCCCAACCCCTCATACCCAGCTCCACCCCAGAGCCCGCACCCCCAGCCGGAGCCCTCCCCCTCCCCCCTGCCTCAGCCTGGAGCCCCCTCCTGCACCCTGAACTCATTATTTCTGGCCGCACCCCCGAGCCCGCACCCCCAGATGGAACCCTCATCCCCTCCTGCACCCCAACCCCAATTTCGTGAGCATTCATGGCCCGCCATACAATTTCCATACCCAGATATGGCCCTAGGGTCAAAAAGTTTGCCCCCTCTGCCCTGTCTTCTGCTCTCCTGGCCCGCCCGTTAGCCCAGCAGTCTTCTCCCTTCCTCCCTCCCCAGCCCTCTGCCTTGTGACTCCCAGAGGGGTCACATGGCCCAGCTTCACTCTCCCTACCTGCAGCGGGGAGTGAACCATGTCCCAGGTGAGGCTGAGACCCATTTCTCCTTAAAGGGCCAGCCACCTGGGACAGGGACCATGTCCATTCCTTCGAAAGATTTCCTCCTCATTTCCTTCCTCTTTGGTTCGCCACCTCGGGGCAATGCTAAAGAACAATAGTCACTGGCTGCTGGTAGGACCCATTAACCCTCTCCCGGGGGCCACCCCCACACTGCTCCCCCAGTCCTGGCTTGGCAGAGTTTCCTGGGGTAGGGTGCCGGGGGGGTGTGTGTGTCAGCCCATCCCGTCCTGCTGGGTGTCTCTGCCCTACCTCAGTGGAGTAGGAGAGGGGTTCAGTTCCCATGGGGGTCAGGACATGCAGTGGGGATGGCAGACAATGACCCCAACTCAAGGGGGCAGAGGAGGGACAATGCCCCTGCTGGGGGGGGGGCGGGGCTGAGTGACATCGCTGGGGTGGATGATGATGTCCCAAGAGGAGTGACGCGGGGAGGGATGTCCCATGGATCTGAACCCCCTGTTACATTCCAGATGCAGTCGACTTACTATCTGCAAGGCCTGCACCTCTTCATCCCCAACATCTTCCAGCACAACAGCACGGGCAGTGGCGTGGGCAGCAGCTACACGGTGAGGGGCCGTGGCATGCAGGCAAAGGCGTCAGCTCAGGGTCTGAGTGACATTGCTGGGGGTGGTGATGGCAGGCAAAGGCGTCAGCTCAGGGTCTGAGTGACATTGCTGGGGGTGGTGATGGCAGGCAAAGGCGTCAGCTCAGGGTCTGAGTGACATTGCTGGGGGTGGTGATGACACCGCAAGAGGGGGTGACGGGGAGAGGGCTGGCGCCAGGCCAAGGGAAGAGACCATCTTGAGCAGCACGGGTGAATCTTGCTGCCCATTCGAGTAGGGTGACATCCCCAGCCTGGGCAGGGAGGCGGGTCCAGGATATCACCTGCCCCTGACAGCACAATCCCTCCTTTGTGAGAGGCCCAGCGTGAGCGGCATGTGATGCTGGTTGTGGTCACCAGCCTGGCTGGAGACAGAACAGAAACTGTCCCAGCTGCTTCCGCTTCTCCTCAGGCCCTGGGCAGCTGGAGGGGAGCAGGGTACCAGGAACAATTTGTGTAGTGGGGGTGCAGAGAGCCATTGAACCAAACTGTAAACCCTGTATATGATGGAAACCACTTCCAGCCAGAGGGTGCAGCAGCATCCTCAGCACCCCTAGTTCCAGCACCTATGGCGGGGAGGGGATGGGGAAGCAGGGGGAGAGTCAGGGCTGGGAGAGGTAGGAGATTCAGAATAAGGGTTTTCAGTTGCTGTAGAGTTATTTCTCAAGGGGATGCCTGGTTCTGTTAGCCCAAGGACTGGTTCTGACCCAGTTCTCTCTCCTTAGATCCCCAGTGCCTGGTTCTGTTAGCACAAGGGCTAGATCTGACCCAGTTCTCTCTCCCTAGTTCCCTGATGCCTGGCTCCTGTTAGCCAATGTGGTGGTCCTGCTGGTTCTGGTCCCACTGAAGGATCGAGTCATTGACCCGTTCCTGGTGAGGCGGAAGCTGCTGCCCTCGGCGCTGAAGAGGATGGCTCTGGGCATGTTCTTTGGCCTCGCCTCTATCATTGTGGCAGGTAACGCCTGATGCCCATGGCTAGGGAGGCCATGGCTGGTGGGTGGGAGGCTTCTGCCCAACGCCAGAGCTGAAGCTGATCGGCATTGCGGGGGGATGCCAGAGGATGGCTGATAGACTCTCACTGCCCTGAAATCAGGGGCCCATGGGGCCTTGCTCCGATGGGGCTGACCCCTTCTGGGTGTGTGTGTGGGAATGCCACATTGATCCATCCTGCCCCTCCTCGGCAGGCGCCCTGGAGACCAAGAGGCTGCAGTATGTGAAGAACAACCAGACCATCTTGCAGCGCATCGGAGAGGATGTGTACTCTGCTGCCACACTGCCCATCTGGTGGCAGATTCCCCAGTACCTTCTCATCGGCATCAGTGAAATCTTTGCCAGCATTCCAGGTAACTGTGCTGGGTTTGTGCAGCGCCTAGCATGATGGGGTCCAGTAACAATAAGGCAGCACGGGTGAGGTGTGAAGCACCAGGTCCTGGGGCTAGACTGAGCATGTGCAACAGGTCTGACTAACAGCCCCTAGCACCATGCTGGGTGGGGCTAGAGAACAGCAAATACAGCTGTATCTAGGAAGGAGGCGATTGCCTCTGATTTCATGAAGCTAAGCAATGCAAGGCTTGGTCTGTAGGTGGATGGGTGACTGATAGGTTCAAGGCAAGTGCTTGGGTTGGGGCTGCCAGTTCATCAATCAGCTGGCATGGTAGCAAACAGCCTGTTGTTTGATCCCATCCCCTGGTGGCTAGAAGCAGTGTTTGTTTGCCCTAGTATTACTGAGGTCCCTCAGAGCTCTCTGCTCTCCCCTAGGGCTGGAATTTGCCTACTCAGAGGCCCCCAAGTCCATGCAGGGAGCCATCATGGGGCTCTTTTTCTTCATTTCCGGCGTGGGCTCGCTCCTGGGCTCTGGGCTGCTGACTCTCCTCTCAGTGCCGGAGCATGGCTGGATGCACTGCCCCGAGGACTATGGTGAGTGCAGGGCCCGGGGGCAAATACAAAACAGAAGGGAGAGAGGCAGCCCCTCAGCAGAGCTGGGGGTGGGAAATGTATCCCTGGGGCCGACGGGAGGTGCTCGAGGGAGGTTGGGAGATAGGTCTGTTCTCCACTCTCAGGCCTCATCATCCCACTGCCAGCAGGGGGAGCTCTCCATGGAGGGGGTTCTGCTGACAGCGTCAAGGGGGATGGGTCCCTGGGGCTGGGAATGTCGTGGAAGATGGTGTCTACTTGGTGCCGGATTGCACTGACGGTGTAGGGATAAATGTGCCCTGGGCTAGGGGTGCTACAGGGACTAGAGGTGGCGGGGTCTGCCTGGTACCAGCAGAGGGTGCTCTGACGGCTCACCCCTTATTTCCCCAGGGAACATTAACAATTGCCACATGGACTATTACTTCTTCCTCCTGGCTGGGATCCAGACTGTGACCTGCGTGCTCTTCTTCTGGATCTCTGGCTGCTACGAGAGGCAGCAGCAGCAGCCCAACTGCCGCGCCTGCGTCGGCCGCGAAGGGGACTGAGGGGACCCCGCCCCCCTCCACTGCCCCTTTCTGCTCAGTGACTTGCCCGGCTTGGGCTGGTGGATGGAACTGCTCCCATGCAGGACAGCTGGGTCAGCAAACCTCCCTGGAGAAGGGGGAGGACGGATGCCCCTAGTAGGGCACCAGGGACTCTCACCCATAAGGCACCCACAGGAGGCAGGGACAGACTCAAGGGGGAGGGGGACGCCCTAAGGGGGGGAGCCTCCTCATGGCTCACTTGGGGGTTTGCTCTTTCTCCTCGTCGGAGACCCTTGGGAAACGTTGTCCTGCCTCCTTGGTTACCCCCAGGCTCTAAGATCCACCCTCCAGTACCCAGAATTCCTAAGGATGCCCTCTCTTGCCTGGGTTTTGCTATCCAGCAGGGTCCTGACATGGCTGATCTCCTGGGACGGGCACCAGTAAGGGGTTAAATCAACAGGCAGAAGGCACTGGAAATGAGGGGTTGGGGGGATGATTCCCAGAGCCCAGGAGAGGGTGGAAGATTTGCCCCATCCTATGCAAGGGAAAAATCTCCTCCTCAACCCCTGCTAGTATCAGGGCTCAACTGGGCAAAGGCTGGATACGATCTCATAGAGTGGCAAACCTGCTGGCACCACTGGCGGATGGGACCTCAGAACTGCCATGATCCGTGTTACTCTGCGGCTAAATGGGCTCTGATGGGGAGAGGCCAGTGGTGGTGGCTTGTGCCTGGCTGTTCTCTGGGGGTTGGTCCAAGTGAAGGTGTTTGTAAAGATGGAATTTTAGAGCGTGGGGGCTTTAAGTTATTCGGGGGGGGGGTTGGATAAAGGTGCTCCAAGCCACCAGCATGCGGTGGAAAAGAGAGGGGGGAATGCAATGGCCCTTAAGTGCCCAGCCGGCATCTATGATTTTATGGCGAGTGAAAATAATGCAGGGAAAAGCACGGCAGATCTCAAAGCAAAAACGTGTTCCTGTAAAAAAAACAATACTCCAATGAAAAGAGATTTCTGTAAACGAACAAGACTTGCCCCTGGAGCCTTTGCAACCCAAACACTGCGGGAGAATCTGAAACGGAATGACTGTTATCAATGATGGGGATTGCATTTCACGGCAAGGGTCCATTTCCAAACAGTCTATAAAGGGTTGATACGTGATGGCTGGCTGTTCTAAGCAAGTTAAAGACATGACCAGTGTGTGCCAGAGCTGCTCATGAGCACATCAGCAGAATGTACTAGAGCTGGTTAAGTTGTAAGATTATTATGAGTACTGCCGTGTGCCGTTGCAGATCAGAACAAGGTGCTGGTCCCTCCTCGCCTCACCTTCATCTAACTCAAAGACAACAGACAGCTGGAGGAGGAACACCAGGAAACAATGAGGCAATATTGCTCAGTGGTCTCAGTGCACCAGTTGGCAAGTTTGTGGTAGGCATCCCGTCAAAGCAGAGTTTGAAAGGAGGATAATGTAGATGGTTATGACCAGTAGCAGCCTGGGAGAGAGCACAAAGGTGCTTGTTTGAAAATTGACCAAGTGGGTGATTGCTGCTGGCACCACTGGCAGAGCGGTGCGGGACAGAATGGACGAATGATCTATAACAGATTAATAGGGCTGTCAATTAATTGCAATTAACTCAAGTGATTAACTCAATTTAAAAAAATTTGATTCATCACAATTTTAAATTGCACTGTTAACAGAATACTCATTTAAATTATACATATTTTTGGATGTTTTTCTACATTTTCAAATATATTGATTTCAATTACAACACAAAATACAAAGTATCAGAGGGGTAGCCGTGTTTGCTGCTTTTACAGATCCAGACTAAGAATCCTGTGGCACCTTATAGACTAACAGAGGTTTTGCAGCATGAGCTTTCGTGGGTGAATACCCACTTCTTCGGATGCATCCGAAGAAGTGGGTATTCACCCACGAAAGCTCATGCTGCAAAACCTCTGTTAGTCTATAAGGTGCCACAGGATTCTTAGTCTGGATCTGTAAAAGCAGCAAACACGGCTACCCCTCTGATACTTTGTATTTTGTGTTGTAATTGAAATCAATATATTTGAAAATGTAGAAAAACATCCAAAAATATGTATAATTTAAATGAGTATTCTGTTAACAGTGCAATTTAAAATTGTGATGAATCAAATTTTTTTAAATTGAGTTAATCACTTGAGTTAATTGCAATTAATTGACAGCCCTATTAATCTGTTATAGATCATTCGTCCATTCTGTCCCGCACCGCTCTGCCAGTGGTGCCAGCAGCAATCACCCACTTGGTCAATTTTCAAACAAGCACCTTTGTGCTCTCTCCCAGGCTGCTACTGGTCATAACCATCTACATTATCCTCCTTTCAAACTCTGCTTTGACGGGATGCCTACCACAAACTTGCCAACTGGTGCACTGAGACCACTGAGCAATATTGCCTCATTGTTTCCTGGTGTTCCTCCTCCAGCTGTCTGTTGTCTTTGAGTTAGATGAAGGTGAGGCGAGGAGGGACCAGCACCTTGTTCTGATCTGCAACGGCACACGGCAGTACTCATAATAATCTTACAACTTAACCAGCTCTAGTACATTCTGCTGATGTGCTCATGAGCAGCTCTGGCACACACTGGTCATGTCTTTAACTTGCTTAGAACAGCCAGCCATCACGTATCAACCCTTTATAGACTGTTTGGAAATGGACCCTTGCCGTGAAATGCAATCCCCATCATTGATAACAGTCATTCCGTTTCAGATTCTCCCGCAGTGTTTGGGTTGCAAAGGCTCCAGGGGCAAGTCTTGTTCGTTTACAGAAATCTCTTTTCATTGGAGTATTGTTTTTTTTACAGGAACACGTTTTTGCTTTGAGATCTGCCGTGCTTTTCCCTGCATTATTTTCACTCGCCATAAAATCATAGATGCCGGCTGGGCACTTAAGGGCCATTGCATTCCCCCCTCTCNCCCCCCCCCCCCCCCCCCCGCTCTAACCTCATGCCCGTGTAGCCATGATTCTGTGGGGTAAGGAGGGGTGGGGTGAGTTCTGTGGAGGGGACAGAGTGCTCGGTACCGCAGGAACGACCTTCAACTGGCAGTAGGGCTGTCTCTTACTAGGTGTACATGCAGCACCTGGCGCACAGGGGCTCTGATCTCAGCTGGAGCTGCTAGACCAGCCCACAATTTATAAACCTTGCTCTGAAGGTTCCATTTACAAATGGGGCTCCCGAGTGCTGAGACACTTGGATAAATGGTTAATTTGTAGGGCTGGCAAATGAATAAAAAAATTAATCGTGAGATAAAAACATCACGATTAATTACAGTTTTCTGCATTTTCAAATATATTGATTTAAATTACAACACAGAATACAAATATCAGGGGGTAGCTGTGTTAGTCTGTATCCACAAAAACAAGGAGTCCGGTAGCACTAGGGTGACCAGATGTCCCGATTTTATAGGGACAGTCCCGATTTTTGGGTCTTTTTCTTATATAGGCTCCTATTACTCCCCCACCCCCTGTCCCGATTTTTCACACTTGCTGTCTGGTCACCCTAGGTAGCACCTTAAAGACTAACAGCTTTATTTGGGCATAAGCTTTTCTGGGTAAAAAACCCACTTCTTCAGATGCATGGAGTGATGCATTTTCACTCCATGCATCTGAAGAAGTGGGTTTTTTACCCACGAAAGCTTATGCCCAAATAAATCTGTTAGTCTTTACGGTGCCACCGGACACAGAATACAAAGTGTACAGTGCTCACTTTAGATTATTATTTTTGATTACATACATCTGCACAGTAAAAAAGATAAAAGAAATTGTATTTCAATTCACCTCATACAAGTACTGTAGTGCAATCTCTTTGAAAGTGCAACTTACAAATGTAGAATTCTTTATTTTTTTACGTAACTGCACTCAAAAATAAAACAATGTAAAATTTTAGAGCCTACAAGTCCAGTCAGTCTTGGAAGCACGTCCTCTGGAATGGTGGCTAAAGCATGAAGGGGCATACAAAAGTTTAGCAGATCTGGCACGTAATTATCTTGCAATGCCGGCTACAAAAATGCCATGCGAACATCTGTTCTTATTTTCAGGTGACATTGTAAATAATAAGAGGGCAGCATTATCTCCCATAAATGTAAACAAACTTGTTTGTCTGCGCAATTGGCTGAACAAGAAGTAGGACTGAGTGGACTTATAGGCACTAAAGTTTTACATTGTTTTGTTTTTGAGAGACGTTATGTAACAAAATCTATATTTGTAAATTGCACTTTCACAATGAAGAGATTGCGCTACAGTACTTGTATGAGGTGAATTGAAAAATACTATTTGTTTAAAAATATTTGCCCAGTAAAAAAGATCAAAAATAATCTAAAGAGAGCACTGTACACTTTGTATTTTGTAAAAGCAGCAAAGAATCCTGTGGCACCTTATAGACTAACAGAGGTTTTGCAGCATGAGCTTTCGTGGGTGAATACCCACTTCTTCGGATGCATCCGAAGAAGTGGGTATTCACCCACGAAAGCTCATGCTGCAAAACCTCTGTTAGTCTATAAGGTGCCACAGGATTCTTTGCTGCTTTTACAAAATACAAAGTGTACAGTGCTCTCTTTAGATTATTTTTGATCTTTTTTACTGGGCAAATATTTTTAAACAAATAGTATTTTTCAATTCACCTCATACAAGTACTGTAGCGCAATCTCTTCATTGTGAAAGTGCAATTTACAAATATAGATTTTGTTACATAACGTCTCTCAAAAACAAAACAATGTAAAACTTTAGTGCCTATAAGTCCACTCAGTCCTACTTCTTGTTCAGCCAATTGCGCAGACAAACAAGTTTGTTTACATTTATGGGAGATAATGCTGCCCTCTTATTATTTACAATGTCACCTGAAAATAAGAACAGATGTTCGCATGGCATTTTTGTAGCCGGCATTGCAAGATAATTACGTGCCAGATCTGCTAAACTTTTGTATGCCCCTTCATGCTTTAGCCACCATTCCAGAGGACGTGCTTCCAAGACTGACTGGACTTGTAGGCTCTAAAATTTTACATTGTTTTATTTTTGAGTGCAGTTACGTAAAAAAATAAAGAATTCTACATTTGTAAGTTGCACTTTCAAAGAGATTGCACTACAGTACTTGTATGAGGTGAATTGAAATACAATTTCTTTTATCTTTTTTACTGTGCAGATGTATGTAATCAAAAATAATAATCTAAAGTGAGCACTGTACACTTTGTATTCTGTGTCCGGTGGCACCGTAAAGACTAACAGATTTATTTGGGCATAAGCTTTCGTGGGTAAAAAACCCACTTCTTCAGATGCATGGAGTGAAAATGCATCACTCCATGCATCTGAAGAAGTGGGTTTTTTACCCAGAAAAGCTTATGCCCAAATAAAGCTGTTAGTCTTTAAGGTGCTACCTAGGGTGACCAGACAGCAAGTGTGAAAAATCGGGACAGGGGGTGGGGGAGTAATAGGAGCCTATATAAGAAAAAGACCCAAAAATCGGGACTGTCCCTATAAAATCGGGACATCTGGTCACCCTAGTGCTACCGGACTCCTTGTTTTTGTGGATACAGACTAACACAGCTACCCCCTGATATTTGTATTCTGTGTTGTAATTTAAATCAATATATTTGAAAATGCAGAAAACTGTAATTAATCGTGATGTTTTTATCTCACGATTAATTTTTTTATTCATTTGCCAGCCCTACAAATTAACCATTTATCCAAGTGTCTCAGCACTCGGGAGCCCCATTTGTAAATGGAACCTTCAGAGCAAGGTTTATAAATTGTGGGCTGGTCTAGCAGCTCCAGCTGAGATCAGAGCCCCTGTGCGCCAGGTGCTGCATGTACACCTAGTAAGAGACAGCCCTACTGCCAGTTGAAGGTCGTTCCTGCGGTACCGAGCACTCTGTCCCCTCCACAGAACTCACCCCACCCCTCCTTACCCCACAGAATCATGGCTACACGGGCATGAGGTTAGAGCGGGGGGGGGGGGGGGGGGGGAGGGGGGGGGGGGGGGGGGGGGAAAGAGTTGGAGGGCCAGGTTGGCAGGGATCTAGCTCTCCATTTGGAGATGCTGCCCTTGAGGTGCATGTCATCAAAGGCCTCTGCAATGGCAGGGAATTGATGAAGTGAGATTTGTATATCCAGCTAATCCTGCCCACAGACCCCACCAGGAACTGAAACTGCTAAATTTCAAACAACTCTTCGACCTCACTGACGAGCCTCCAGATGCTGACAAACCTGCTGCTTTCCGAGAGAACCTAAGGTCTCGACAACCTAACCTTTCGGCAGAATCAAGCTGAGGGGTTACAGGAAGAGGAAGGCGAAAAGCTCCCAAGGTCTCTGCCAAGCTGAGTGGGAAGCAAATTCCTGTCTGTGAAGAGAAGTTTTCGGATCCCCATTTTACAGATGGTGATCTGGGGCGCAGAGATTAAACTCCCCCCACAGAACATTTAAGCATAGGGTGCACAAAGTTAAGCATGGGCATTTGCATGAGTGGGACTTTCCCAAGGTCAATGCCGGAGCCTGTGGCTGGGCTAGGAACTAAACTCAGATCTGAGTCCCAACTCCTAGCCCATCCTTCTTGTCTAGTTTCTCCATCCAAGCTGAAATTCAAACAGACAAGCAGCAACAGGGAACAAAAGAATCCATCCGATCGTCCAAAATCTTCCAGCGTCCTAAAACCACAGCAAGTCAAAAGGTGGCAGCTTCCCTTTAAGCCAAGCTCCTACCCCACAGCAACACTGGGCTGGGCCCACTTTGGAACCAACTGGCCATCTTCTCCATTTGGGATCCCCCACATTTGCAGGTTTAAAAGCATAGACGATTCCTGTGCGAGACGCCACTTCTGCGGGCCCTGCAAGGGAGCCATGCTGCTGCTTTCCTTGGCAATGGAAAATCTAATTATAATCGATCTGATGGTCTGTGGGCCGGGCTGTCAAACAGGCTGAAGCTGCTGGCAGTGGGGAGGGGAGGCTGGGACAGCAGGGAGAGGGGAGTCCTGCTGCCTGGCCCGGGCCCCAAGGGAATCTTTCCCTTTTAGATGAAGGCTGTTCTTAAGCGGCCCGCACCGAGCAGCTGTGTGGGGTGTGAATCGAGTGCGCATATGTTCCTGCTGACCTCACACGCAGCATGTTACTTTTCATGGAGACACCTCTTCGAGCCTCCAGCATGGGGCTGGTGTTAAGCTACCGTCATGCTCCCTGTATTCTTGGGCTGTGCCTGGCCCTGCGCTGCTCTGATTCATGAGCTGCTTCCTGTGGCAAGCAGGTAACAGCCGCAGTGAATGCAATTCAGCCATGCCCCTGATCCACCTCATTTGCTGGGGGCTGGTAGCTAGGCCCTTCTCCCAATTCTTTACCAGCTGGGAAGGCCCCTCAGTGCAGGGGGTATTCTCAAGGGGCCATCCCCCATTCCCCTCTACAGTCCAGTGGAAGAATGGCCTGCGGTGGCAGATGGGGCCTGAGAATGAGGCCGAGAGACTGGAGAAGTTCGATAGCAAAGGGAGCCTGCAGCTGCTCATCTCCTCCTTCCAGCCAGGGGGTGCTCTGAGTATAAAGGCAGGGATGGATGGAAAGGTTCCCCCCCATCTGCCCAGGGGCCGAGTATTTGTTTTTAAATACTTTATTTTTGTAACAACATAAGAATTAAAAATCTTCCATAAATAAAGGACCTGTCGTGGCAGCCTCCCGACGCTACAGGTATAAAATGCCAGAGATCGTACAAAACGAACGCACGGCCGGGGTGAAGGGGGCCGGCCGGCACCCCCGGGGAGGGGGCCTACCCTTGCAAGGTGGGCGAGGGAGGGGGGGAGAGAAATATCCCGAGGGTCAAACCACAGGAAGGACACTCGCCATGAAAACCATCACAATCAACACAACATTGCAATGAGAGCCAAAGCAAAATGGGAATCTGGCCCCGGCTTGCCCCTCGGTGGGTTGGAGACCAGTGGGGAAAGCACCCCCAGAACCTGGGCGATAACCGGGATGCCTGGGTTCCAAATCCAGGAGGTCAAACTCCCTCCAGTGAGAGGGAAAGAGGGGCCTCAGCTGGGATCAAGGTAGAAACTGAGGGGGCCCAGGCTGGATCCCCGGGACAGAGACAGAGTCAATTCTATAGAACGCAGCCCTGTGTCCCAGTGATCCGGGGCGTACGACTCGTCCCTAGTGGGTAGAGCCCTGACCCCTGGCAGAAACCCCAGGGGGCAGTGCTCTCCTCCTAACACTGACTGGGAGGGAGCAGGTTTGGGCAGAGAATGCCCAGTGGATCCCAGGGCAGATCCCTGGGAGGGTGGCCAATGGGAGCAGGGGCTGGTCCCTTACTGCTTTGCCCTGCACGGTGTCAGTGGGGTGCGGGGGGCCTGAGGTCAGGAGCTGCCCCGGATCCTCTCCATGTAGCTCCTCAGCTCGTCGGGGTCCCGCAGCCCCATGTCCTCGCAGACCCAGCGGATGTCGTCCTCGCTGGCCACCAGGATGGACTGGACAGTGGGGGCAGAGGAGGGTGGGGGGGACACAGCGCCCTCAGGAGCCCGGGGCGAGGCAAAGGTCACAAACTCCACCCGCTTACGCCTGCCCCCCGGCGCAGCCACCTCTTTCCGGGACAAGGTGCTTGGGGGGGGCGGGCTCCCCAGAGCCGCAGGGAGGAAAGTGCTGGCGGAAACCCCCCCGTCAGGCCCTGTGACCTCGGGGGCCCCAGCCTCCCCTCTACCCCCCTCCGTGCCTGGGGGAGTCCCGCAGCAGCAGCAGCCACCATCTTTGGCAGCAGCGGAGGGGTCGGGGGTGGGATTGGGGCTGAGCTCTTGGTGCTGGCTGCAGCGATCCAGCTGGCGGCTCAGCTCCTCCTGGTCGGTGCCCAGCCACACCCAGTTGTGGGGCTGCTGGGTGGAGGGGGCCGGGCCCGGCCCGGCGTCAGGGGGCTCCTTGCGCTGGTAGCGCAGCACAAAGACAATGCAGTTGACGAGGAAGATGAAGATGGCCAGGCAGAAGACGCCCAGGAGAACGTACATCCCGATCTCCAGGTCCGTCACCCGCTCAGGGGCCTTCACCATCTCCTCCTCCTCCTCCTCCCCAGGCCCATCATTCTCGGAAGAGGTGCCACCCTGGGGCCCCTCAAACTTGGTCAGGTCGGGTCCCACCCCGGCTGGGGCCCGCTTCCGGGGCCCCACCATGGTCTCCGTAGCCGCCGCTGTCACCGCCTCCCCCGACATGGCCCCCTCGGCCCGCTGGAAGGGGGACTCGGGGCGGGGATCACGGGGCCGTGGGCCACCGGGGGTTGGGAGCCGCCGGCTGACGCCCACCTCCAGCCAAGCGGTGCCAGCGGCCAGCGGTGCCCGGTGCTTGCCTTTGCGGCAGGAGTCCGCGGTGTGCAGGCCCAGCTGCAGGAGGGGCCCCCGGCCCGGCCCCTCGGCCACGATCAGCGGGCGAGCCAGCTCCTCGTCTGGCCGCACCCAGGCCACGCCAGGGTCCAGGGAGGAGACGGAGAGCGCCACGTCCCGCCAGCCGTAGAGCTCCACGGGGGCCAGGGTGTGGTCGGTGAATGCCAGCCAGACACTGAGTGCCGCTTCCTGGAGGGGGGGGGAGAGATCAGGCAACAAGCGTGTAGTGTTGGGGGAGGGGGATGACACACAGACGGGCAGGGGGTGGGGGCAAACGGAAGGTGTGAGAAGAGACACACCCGTGAGCCCTGTGTTGCTGCCCTCCCCCGCTTTGGGAGCCAGAGCTGCACCAGGCCCCACTCCCCAACTCCCCACAGCAACATGCGCTTGACTCCCTCCTCCCACTCCTGCTGCAGCAGGGAGAGACGCTGTGCAAGGCCCAACCCCATGGGTTCTAGGGCCCTGCCGAACGCCGGGGTCCCCGCCCTCACCTGCCACCAGAGAAGTCTGGATCGCATGCCAAGGCCCAGCACTGGAAGGGCAGAAGCTGCAGCTTTAAAGGGCCAGTACGGCCAAGCTCGCTGAGACCCAGGAGCCTGGGACATCCCCAGGAATCACCTGGCTACACCCCGTGTCCCCAGCCCTGCGCTCTGCCTCTCAGGCCCCACGGAGCTACCCTCTCACCTGCTTTGGGGAGTGCAGGGCTGAGAGTGCCTGGCAGGTGGCGGTGAGGATGTCGGGGTGTCCCGGCTCCGTGCTCAGCGCCAGCGAGAGGCCCGACACCAGCTGGGCCTGCAGCTCAGACATGGCCACCTTCTCGTCCGACACCACCAGGGTCTGCTCGCCCAGGATGGAGTCCGAGACTGGGGAGCGCACCTGCACCGGGGGGAGAGCGGGGGACACAGGCACTAGCAGCAGCTCTAGTCTGGACAGAAAACCTCCCCAGAGCCCCCCCCCCCCCCCCCCCCCCCCCCCCCCCCCCCCCCCCCCCCAACCCCCCACCCCCCCCCCCCCCCCCCGCCCCCCCTCCCCCACACTTCCCCCTGTGCCCCCCCAGCCTCCCCCCCCCCCCCCTGTCCCCCATCTCCCCCGCTTCCCCGTGCCCCCCACCAGCCTCCACATTCCCCCCCCCCCATGTTCCCCATCTCCCACACTTCCCCGTGCCCCCCCAGCCTCCCCATGTTCCCCATCTCCCACACTTCCCCCTGTGCCCCCCAGCCTCCCCCCATGTCGCCCATCTCCCACGCTTCCCCCTCCCCCAGCCACCCCCCATCTCCCACGCTTCCCCGTGCCCCCAGCCTCCCCCCATGTCGCCCATCTCCCACACTCCCCCCTCCCCCAGTCCCCCCCCCCCCATCTCCCACGCTTCCCTGTGCCAGCCCAGCCCCCACACTCCCCCCGTACCCTCATCTCCCACGCTTCCTCCTGTGCCCCCCCAGCTTCCCCCATCTCCCACGCTTCTCCCTGTGCCCCCCCAGCGTCCCCCCCATCTCCCACCACTTCCCCCTCCTCCCAGCCACCTACACACCCATCCTCTGTGCCTCCCTCTCAACTTCCCTGGTACCCCCCACTCCATCCCTCTGCTCAGCTGTCCCCCCACACCATTCCCTGCTACTACATGCATCCCCCAGCTCACCCCACCCCAACCCCCATGCCCCTCCCCCTGCTCACCCTCCTGGCTTCCACCTCCCAGGCATCCCCCACTCACACCATCCCTCGTGCCCCTTCCCCTGCTCATCCCCCTGGCTCCCACCTCCCTGGGCACCCCCCAGTCACCCCAGCCCCTACCTCCACTGACGTCACTCCCGGCTCACGGCCAATCACCACGCTCCCGCCCTCCAGCGTGGCCACGCGGGGGTCCTGCACCTTGGCTTGCCCGCCCACTAGGTGGGAGACATCCAGGAGCCAGTCGGGACTCGGCATGTAGGTCAGGTGCCGTCCGCCGTCCAGTGGGTGAGCCACAAAGTGCGCCAGGAAGCGGACGCCGGCGCGCTGGTACTGGAGCCGGCAGCCGCGAGCTCGCCTCTCCGCCTCCTCCCCAGCCTCCTCGGGCTCCGCTGGGCCACTGCTCGCAGAGGAGAGCACCACGGTCTCAACAGGGAGCGCCCAGGCATGGGGCTCTAACCCCACGTGGTCCCGAGAGCCATCTCATCCCGGTACTACGGCCTCCAGGACTCCGCCCTGCCAGCCTCTGCACTGACATGGAGAGCCTGTCCTCTGTTCATCTGCCCCATCAGAGACACTGGGCCCCCCCCCCCCCCAGCTTCTGCCCCATCAGAGACTCTAGGACCCCCCCATCCGGCCTCTGCCCCATCAGAGACTCAGTCCCCTGCCCCCTCTGGCTTCTTCCCCATCAGAGACTCTGGGACTCCCTGTTATGAAGTGGGAATTTTTTGTATGAAGACTGGGTGTGCCTCAATTTCCCCCATGTTACCTAGGGAGTGGAAAAGGGCTGTTTGCTCTCAGGGCAGGTGAAGAGAAGTAGATATGGGTGTCGTCTCCCCTGGGCCCCCTCTCTGTTCTAGTCCAGCCAGGTTCTTAGTCTGCGCCCATCACTGTGGCATCTGAGCTGCCCCAAAGCATACACTGGAGTCTGGACATGGCCCCGGTGCCAGCCCTGCCTGCTTCCTTCATGCATCCAGCTCCCGGCGCTAGCCCCCACCTTCCCTATCTCCAACACATCCTTCCCATGCACCAGGCCCCAATGCCCTCTCTGCCTGCAAGGCCCTGCCCACCCTCCCACTGGACAGGCCCTGGTGTCCTCCCAACACACCATGCCCTGGCACCCTCCCAGCAGCCCCGATCCCTGCTCCAGGGAGGGAGCCAGAGGGACTGACCTGTCTGGAGCGGTGCCGGGCACCCTCCAGCCGCGCACCTGCTCCAGCATGGTGTCGGTCAGCTCGATGCGCAGCGGCAGCAGCGGCACCCAGACGGTGAAGAGCAGTGAGGCATGGAGCCGGCGGAACCAGAAATCCACCCGTGCCCCACGGGCGCCCCGGTTCTCCTTGCCCCCCACGTAGACAGAGTCACATGCGTCCGTCACCTGGGGGCCAGGAGGGCGTGAAGGACAGCACATGTGGACAAATGTCCAGACACCTTCACCCCTGTCCCGCCCCCCAAGCCTGCCACTCGGGACGCTCCACGGAGCCAGGGAAAGGGTGTGGGGAGTTGCTTGCAAAGAGGAAACAGAGCAGAAGGGAACCAGTGACCCCTGGCTACAGAGTGAGAGGTGGTGAAGATGGGGACCAAATAGGGGCTGATCCCCAAGTGGTAGGAGGGGGCCAATGACGTGTGGCTATGGAGCCAGAGGTGGAGGTGGCAGGGGCTGGGCCATTGGCGATGTGGGCGGGGACAGGAGGTGGATGGCAGAGATGTTGAGTTGTGGAATGGGGGTGANGAGCCTGAAGGGGGAGCAGTGGGGAAGCCCAGACCTTCCAGATGGAAGAGGAGGTCCCAGTACCGCCCCACAGGCTGACTGGGCTGAACTATGACCTGAGGAGTGGTCACACCGGACTCCCATGTAAACTCTGCTCCTGCCCCAGCCTGAGGGGTCAGGGGAGACTTGGCATTGCAGAGGGCGAGGACAGGGGTTGATGGCCCAGGAGGGCACCTGAGAATGGTGAGAGTGGAGCTGGCATCTCTGAGGGCGAGGACGGGGGTGATGCTGTAGGAGGGCACCTGAGGGTGGTGATAGGGGAGCTGATGTCTCAGAGGGCACAGCTAGGGGATGATGCTCTGGGAGGCAGCTGACAGTGAGAGGGGAGAGATCTGGGTCTCAGAGGGCCAGGACGGGGGATGATGGCCCTGGAGGGCACCTCCCTGTGGGTCAGTGGGTGGTTCATTTGTTTCTCACCTTCAGGACCTGTTTGTTGGCAGACTCACACCCCATCTGCTCGGTGACCTCGAACACAGCTCCCCCCATCTCCACAGCGACCAGCTTCACCGGCACCGCCTGGGGGATCCCCGTCAGGGGGGCGGTGTTCACGATCTCTTGCTCCTGGGGAGACCAACAGGGGACACAGATTGAGACCCTGCCTCTGGGGGGCCGCCCAGTGCGGGGACAGAACTGCAAGGCCTTACCTTCACCAGCGGGACCAGCGCCCTGACGTCGCGCTCCGACACCTGGATCTCCCACACCATCTTGTCCTTCTCGGCTTCAGGGTCCTGGCCAGGGTACTCCACCTGCCAGGTGACAGGGCGCGTGGAGGCCAGGCCGCTCGTGCCGTTCTCCACCACCAAGTCCAGGTAGAGGAACTCGGGGAAATCCGCTGCCCTAGACGGAGGCAGGAGGGAGTGAGGGAGCAGTAAAGCAGAGGATGGATACAGCGCCCACAGGGACTGTGGCATCTCTCCACTGCGAACCACACAAATTCCACCTCCCAGCACAACTGGGAGGTGACCAGAGAGAGGAACCATCCTGTTCAGTGGCCCATGGTTCTCTCCCTCCAATCTGATTGGTCAATATGTGGGGGAGTAGCAACAGCTCTCTCGTCCCCAGGCCAATGGCACCAGACCTACAGTCTGATTGGCTGGGTCCTGGGAGAACCGCTCTCCTGAGTCACATGGCCTCCTGTCCCCACTGGCTGATGCCCAGGAGAATACAGGTATCAGCCCAGCCCCCGCAGGAGTCACATGGTTCCCTACATCCTGCCCAACTGGCCGATGACTAGGAGAATAAGCGTGTCAGCCCTATCCCCTCCAGAAGTCACGTGGTTCCTACCTCCAGTCCAACTGGAGAGCGTCCAGCCGGCGACAGGTGACCAGAGCGGTGTGGTGCTTGGAGCCCTTGAACTTGTCCAGCTTGGCCGTCCAGGCCTCGGGGACAGCGGGGCGGGCAGCTAGGACCTGCAGACCCTTCTTCACCTTGATCCTGAAAGAAGCACGGCTCAGAATCAGAGCATGGACTCCCGAGGAGACGTCACTCAAAGCAGAGACCCTCTGAACCCAACAGAGTCCTTGGCTGGGTTCCTGGGTCCCCCTGGATCTCACCTGAAGGTCAGCAGGTCGGGGTAGGGTCCCCCATGTCTCAGGATGGGCCCCTGGATCTCACCTGAGGGTCAGCAGTCCGGGGTAGGGCCCCCCCATGTCTCAGGGTGGATCCCTGGGTTCCCTTGAATCTCACCTGAGGGTCAGCAGGCCGGGGTAGGGTCCCTGTGCCTCAGGCTGTGTCCCTGGGTGCCCCTGGATCTCACCTCAGGGTCAGCAGGTCGGCGGTGAAGTTCTGCTGGAGGATCAGGGTGGCTGTGAAGAGCTGCCCCGGCCTCAGTGCCATGTCAGGGACCCGGATGAGCACGTTGTCGTCCAGCCGCACCTCCTGGCGCCGAGGCGGATCCGTGGCTCGCAGCTCCACAGCGCCGACATAGTGCAGTCCCTCCTTAGTGCCCTCAGCGCCCGGCCGGGGCCTCTCCCGGGGCCCCGCATGGCTACACTCTGCAGACGTTTCCCCAGCCCCCAGGCTGTAGTACAGCTCGGCTCGCTCAGGGGGCTGGGCGGGCTCTGCAGCTCTGCGTTGGCTGTGTGAGGAGGGGTGTGTGGCAGAGAACCAGCGTGGGGGGAACTCCAGCTCCACCACGCACACTCCCAGGGGTGCCTGAGTAGGAAGAGCAGGGAGTGGGCTCAGAGAGCATGGGTCTAGCCCCAACTTCATTGACCTCACACCTCTAGGGTGGGCCCTGAAGTCTCCATCACCCACCCCAGGGGGAAACCAACTTCTGCTCCAGCCCGACCAACACTGCACTGCTGTCCCCAGTACAGAGCACCCCTCTTTCCCCCAGTCCAAGATCACATAGACCTCCAAGCTCACCCCCTGGAGAAGAGCTAGCCTTGTCCCGGGGAGCCCCCCCAACCCCAGCTGCCCCTGCAGCCTTGCTATGGGGGACACGCAACCTTCATCTTCTCCATGGCGACCCCTGACACACCGCAATCTGGTGCTAGGAAGGGGCACAGCATACCCAACCAGAGGGACTTTCAGCTCCCACTGGCCCCACCCCTCCTCCAAGCATATCTGGGTGCTGGGCCCTCCGTTTCCTGGGAGGGCAGGTGGGGGTGGGGTCACGTACTGACCTGGAGGCGGCAGGCTCCATGCACAGCCCGCGTCTGGTGGAAAGCGTGCAGGGAGACGCAGGGCAGGTCGTGCCGTCCCGGCAGCCAGTCCTGCCCCTTGAGGTGGAAGAGGACCCTGGCATACGGCTCAGCTGGAGAAACTGTGCCCTCAATGGACACGGTTCGAATGTCCCAGGCCGCAGAGCCGTACCTGTGGTGGGGATCGGCTGCCGGCACCACCTGGAGAGACACAGGTTGAGACCGGGAGAGGTGGGTCAGACGGGACCGAGAGCCCAGAGCGGAGGCACCGCTGGATGGGCAGGGTTACCTGTTGGGCAGTGAAGGGCAGGTAGGTGGCTTGGACAAGAGGCTTTGCCGTGGGCCGGCGATGGAGGAGGAGGTAAGTCTCAGAGCGGGAGCCCAGGGAAGCGTTTCCCGGCAGGTACCGATCCACCCGCTGCAGCCTGAAATGGTCTGGAACGTCCAGCACCTTGAGTTCGGCCGGCAGGTACACAAGGTCGGGGGGGTCCGATTCTCCGCTCACTGCGGGGAGAAGAAAAACCAGGTCTGCTACCTGGTGCTACCCCTACCCCACACACTTACCAGGGCACGTGTCCTCCCCCACACCCAACCCCTCCTGAGGGGAGGAGATGCCAGGACAGGATGTCAGCTGGAGTGAAGAGTCATTGTTCCTGAGCTATTCAAGGGGGTGGATCAAGCCTGTCCCCGCTGGAGAAAAGAGAGTTAAATTGTTTGTATTACAGCAGCATCTAGAGGTTCCGGCTGAGATCAGGGCCCCGTAGTGCCAGGCGCTGCACAGACACACAGTGAGAAAGGCCCAGCCACAAAGAGTTCACAGTCTACATAAAATTATTATTACTCCCATTTTACAGGTGGGAAACTGAGGCACGGATTTTTTTTTAAGTGACTCCCCAGGGGTCTGTGGCATAAGTGGGGTTTGAACCCAGACCTCCAGAGTCCCTGTCCAGTGCTTTAATCAAACGACCAGCCTTTCTCACAACCAAGGCTCCAAAAAAAGGGGGGTGCCAAAAAAAAACAAAAAACCTGTCAGGGACAGTACTTGGTCCTGCTAGTGAAGGCAGGGGACTGGACTCAATGACCTTTCAAGGTCCCTTCCAGTTCTATGAGATAGGTATATCTCGATATATTTGTTGATTTAGTTGGGAATTGGTCCTGCTTTGAGCAGGGGGTTGGACTAGATGACCTCCTGAGGTCCTTTCCAACCCTGATATTCTATGATGCAGATCAGACAGGATGAGAACAATGGGCCCTTCTGGAGGTACAGTCTGGGTGAAATCCTGGCCTCACTGAAGTCAGTGGAAAATTTGACATGGGCTTCAACAGGGTCAGGATTTCACCCTCTGAAAGCAAACCTTTGGCAAGTCACTTACGGCCAGATTGTCTACAGCTCAGCAACGAAGCTTATGTTCAATCTGCCAGAGTTCAGCTCTCATTCATTCAAATCAGAGTCGGGTTATCAAAAGTGCTCAGCAGAGGGTCGAGCTCTTGAAAACACTAGCCTAAGCTCCCTGTTCCTCAGTTCTCCATTTGGCAAATGCTCCCCCCTCCCCGCCTTTGTCTATTGAGCTTGCTAGCTCTGCCTGGCAGGGACTGTCTCTTCCGTGAACAGGTGCAGCACCTAGCACAACGGAGTCCCACTATCTCCATTGCGGGGAGTAGGTGCAATTGTAATACGAACAGGCTTGTGCTTGCTTGCTTCTTTGTGATGTACAGAGCCAGTGGAAATTCAGATGTTGTTTCCCCAGGGTTTCCACAGACACTTGGAGATTCAGTGGGACTTTGACATGACAAGAGGCAGGAGGGCAAAAGCTGAGTGACAGAGAGGAAGGGGCTGTTAGCCTGACTGCTAATCACGTGCTGGTCTTTGCTTCTGTTAACATCTGAACTTAGTGGGTTCAAAAGCGTCTGAAATTGTTGCTCTCTGGGGCACGGGCTGTTTTTGTTCTGGGTCTGTATGGAACCTAAGCACACCAGTGACACAACTGAACACACAACATGCCAGTCGAGTGGAGCTGATTCATTTTTTTCTTTTTATATAAAAAAAAAAAAAAAAAAGCCCCCCCCCCCCTCTAAAACCCACAAAAATTATTAAAATACTTGAGATTTTTCACCCGCTGGGTTTCCAATAACAAAAAAGGTCAATACCATTTTCAATTAAAAAAACATCAATTTTCCCCCCGACTAATTAAAAAACAATACAAAACCGATTTCAACATGGTTTGCAAAAATGGCTATTTTATTCTTCACCCAGCCCTAGAGTTGACACAATTTGTCAAAGAAGAGTCAATACTTCGATGGCAATGGAACCAGCCATTTGGGAGATCTCAGAAATCAGTTGATTTCAACGTTTTTAAGAGTCTTGGGCGTGCTGGTAACTTTACTCTAGAATTTCCCTGCCTCTCAGAGAGCACTTCAAAAAATAATAACCCAACCTGCTCCGACGGTCAGAAATGGGGTGATCTTTACTTAACAACCGCAACTCAATGTTAGCACCATCTCGACCTGCAAATAGGCTGCAGAGGGGGTCACTGCATGGAGCTTGAAAGCCACTTCCCCTACTCGGCCAGGACTAGCAGAAATGTCGCCTGGGCTAGCACCTTTCAGCTTGCACAGGAGCCATTTTCCAAAATGAGGAGTCTTTGGCCCTCAAAGGAGACTCTGGAGTTGACTCGCATGGCACCAACGCTGTAATGTCTGCCCGAGTCTGCAGAGAGACAGCTGTGGTGCTGAGCCCAGTGCGGAGAGAGGAGGGATGGCTACTAGAGAGGTGCAGGGGAGGGGGGGAGGTTGAGGGGCAAGGCTGCCACTGTTAAGAGGAGGGGGCTTTGAGTGTGAGGGCCACAACCCCCACCTCCTGAAGAAGGTGTGTGTGTGGGGGCAGCCATCCAGCAGACATGTTTGTGTGTGCAGGGGGCTCCCGCGATGCTACCCCACGAGCCCCGAAGAAGTCTCCTGCCATCTCAAAAGAGGATTCTGGGACTGTGCCCCCATTGTCCTGCCAGCCCAGTGTGGGGACCTCCCCCTGCCCGCTGCTTAATAGGTTCTCGTTAGCCTTCCCTGAAGACCCCTCAGCTAGGGTGCCAGGCTGGGGGCCCGCCCACCAATGATGTCCAGGGCCTCCCTGCTCCTTGTTGTGCGGTAGCCTGGGGTTTGGTCCAGGAGGGGGGAAGCCTCAGTCCCATGATGTTCTACCAGAGGGTGCTGTGTGTAGAGCCAGCATAATCCAATTAACGGGGGGGGGCTGCCTGGCACTGATTGGTCTGAAGTGTATGGGTGGTGGGGCTCAGAGTCCATCCCTTTGGACCCAGCAGTGAGGCAATCCCACCAGCAGGAGGGACTGTGGCTCAAGGCCCTGGTGTATTTTGGCCTAGGTCCGTCTCTCAAGCCGTGCTACTATGTACGTTAGCCCACGGGCAGGTGTGTGGTGCAAGTTCCCCATCTGTGCCCGATCTACAGAGGATTTGTGTCTGTTACAGCCCCAGTGGTAGCAGCTCCTGCTTTTTAGCTCTGGAGGGCCCGGGTTCAATCCCCAGTGTCAGCCAAAATCAGAGCAGGGGCCTAAGCAGACTAAACAATTGCTTAAGGCCCCAAGNTGGGGGGGGGGGGGGGGGGGGGGGGGGGGGGGGGGGGGGATATTCCTGTTTAGGGCTCTAATGGGCTAGCATCAGCACTGGCCAAGATGGTACCTGTCACAGACCGTGGGAGTGGGGAGGTCACACATATGGGGTAAGACGCTCTGGGACGGTTCTTCCAGACAAGCCAGCTCCTTCCACACAGAGGGGTGGAGATCACCAAACCTTCCTCCCCAGCACGTCCAGGGCTATGACCCCCCATCAGCCAGCACATTAAATGCTGCTTTCCCCGCCGCTGTGATCCCTTATCACGCCTGCCCCAGTCCCTGTCCCCCAGGGAGGGAGCAGGTGGCTGAGAGATACTGTGACATCCCCCTCTACCCTCCAGGTCTCTACATCCCAAGATCCAGGGGGTGGGAGTTGGGGGAGGAAAACAGGTGGGTTCTTCACAAGCCTGGTATCTGCCTCCCACAGGCAGTGACCTCTGCCATCTCCCCTCCCCCTGCTTGATTGGCCAGCTAATTGCATTGCACTCTCATCTATTTCCCCTCATCATCCTGACAGCTCCAGCCTAGCTCCCTGCCTCCCATATTGCCCCCTCTCCTGCTGGGGGTCTGGCTCCCTGCCTCCCTTCCCAGTCCCCTCTCCAAACCCTCCTGCTCAGCCCAGGGACCCTTCTCTCTCTCATGTGGCCCAAGCCCTTCCCCATTTGTCCCCGCCGAGGTCAGGATTCACCATGAAACATCACAATCCCACCACAGGCACCAGCTCCGTGGGACAGAAACCCCCCAGAGATGGCTTGCTCTGAACCACAGCTCTGGTGGTGCCTGGGAACCCCAGAAGCTCACCATTGCGTGTGGGACCTGGAGGACCAGGAACGGACCCTGTAGAACCACGAGCAGGTGATTTTGCTGCCAATGCAACACAATCGATTGGGTCTGGGGACCCCGTGGAGCACGGATGGGGAAACGGACACACTTGCTCCATCAGGTCCAACCCATCCCATCCCAGCATGTGGGGCCACCAAGCCCTGCACACTTCTGCTCCCACTGCACCTAGAGCACTGGGGGCTAAACATCTCAGAGCAGGAAAGCTTTTGGGGAGAGGTGGCAGAAAGGATGGGGGTGGGAGGGAGTGACTAGAGGTGAGAACAGTCAGCATACCCAGGAGGGAGGAGGCCCCTTCAGGCTAACAGACAGCGGCTGGGACAGAAGGGGTAAGGACTGGCAGAGCTGGGAGTGTTTGCTAACAGAGAGATGCATTAATCTGGGGAGCAGCTTCCCAAGGGATGGGGTTCAGCCCCATGGCTTGAGACCTTCACAACTAGACTGCCCTAGGGAGTGCCTGTGAGGGCCCGACCTGCCCTGCTCTCAGAGCTAGCTGCATCAGAAGCATTGCACGCCCCAGGGAAGATTGATTGCCCTCTTTCTAGGGGGAATCCTGCTGTCCGGGGAGCTCCAGCCTGGGCTTTGTCCTGAGCAGGGGACCCAGGGAGGTGCGGATACCGCGGCTCAGGAACTGATCAGAGGAGCTGGGGAGAGCTCTGGGGACCTTGTTAGCTCCTGAGGAGGGCCTGGGGTTCCACCAGGATCAGACCCTAAAGGGGGTGTGGGGAAGCCCTGCTGTGACCTAAGAGGAAAGACAAGGGGCCCTGCTGGCTCTGGACCACAGGGGGTGGGGGAAACCAGGGGGGTGGGATGTTGGTTCTTATGGATATTAGGAGAGGGCACAAGTTCTGTGGGGTCCAAAGGGGCTCAGAGCCAGGGCCCAGGGGCAGGAGTTGCCACTAGATCCCATGGGGGGCGGGGAGGTACATGGGTCCTGTAGGACCAATGGGGCTCAGAGCTGGATCATTGGGTCAGGGTACACATTGGATCCCGGGGGGAGCACATGGGTCCAGTGGGGCTCAGAGCCAGGTACTGGGGCAGGGGTCCCCACTGGATCCGATCGGGGGTGTTGCACGGGTCCTATGGGGCTCAGAACTGGGTCACTGGGACAGGGGTCCCCACTGTGTGTGGGGGGCTCACGGGTCCAATAGGGCTCAGACCTAGGTGATTGGGGCCGGGGCCGCACAGGTCTTATGGGGCTCAGAGCCGGGTCACTAGGGCTGGGGTCCCCACTGGATCCCCCGGGGTGGGGGAGGGCGCACGGCTCCTGCGGGGTCCGACGCGGCTCGGCGGGCCGGGGGAAGCCCGGGGGTCTCAGCGGCGCTGCCGGGGTGTCCGTGGGGCGCCGAGCGAGGGACGCGCCCCGAGCCCCCGCACTCACCTCTCGCCGTCTCCAGGGCCAGCAGCGCGGCCAGCAGGACAAGGCAGCCGCGGCCGGAGGCCAGGGGGGCAGCGAGGCGCGGGGGGCCCATCCCTGCCCGGCCCGGGGCCATGGGGCTGGCGCGGGGCTCAGATTCCCCCGCCCGCGCCCGCAGCATGCCCCGAGCGCCGCGCCGCGCCCGCTCTGCCCGTGCGCCCCTGCCGCGCCTCCGTCTGCAGCCGGCAGCTCGGGGCTGCAGCTCCCAGACAATAGAGGGATGGGGAGGGAGGGAGCACATGGGCTGCTCGCCTGCCGCCACGGCCGGGTCCTAAACCCCACTTTTTCCCAGCCAGCATCCTAGCGCCGCCCCCGGTACAGCGCCTAGCACAGAAGGGGGCCTGGGAAAGCGGGTAAGGTAATGCGAATCCCAGAGTACCAGCAACATACGGGGCCTAGGATGGAGCCAGAGGCAGGAAGGAAGGAGCCAGAGAGGGAGAGAAAGAGGCCACGAAGGAAAGAACAAGACAGGGAGCAATAGAGCAGGACTGAGAGCTAGGGAGCGAGATAATGGCAGAAAATGAACAAGAGAAGGTGTGAGCGAGGGGATGAGTGAGAAGCTATGGAAGGAGGAAGAGACAAATGGAATGACAGCGAGCGCTGGAGACAGCTGAGCGAGGGGCAGAAGGAGCCAAGGATGGACAGAGCGAGGCAGTGAGGGGGGAAGGGACAGGGCGTGTGAGCTGGAGGCAGGACCTGTGCATGGGAGATTGGAAGCTGCTTGGGGCAGGGGCTGGCTCCCATGCTGTGCGTACAGAGCCTGGCGCCATGGCTCCTGGAACACTGATTGGGGCTCGGGTTCCAATATCATACAGGCTATAACAGGGATGGGACAGAACAAGGGAGCAACAGGAGAGAAAGCGCAAAGGAGAGAGAACGTGAGCAGGAGGGCAAAACAGGCAGAAGGAGAAAGAGCAAAAGAGAGCAAGAGGCAGCAAGGAAGAGTGGTAGGAGACAGAGCGAGGGAAGGTGAAAGGTGGACAGACAGATGGCCAGAGAACCACAGGGACAGACAGCTAGACAGTGAGAGATCCACAGGAAGGGACAGACAGGCAGACAGCAAGAGAGCCGCAGGGACAGATTGGAAATCCAGCCTTGCGTCTGCCTGCCTATTAGGCACAGTAGGCACGTGCCTAGGGGCACCAGCATTCTAGGGGTGACTTATCTCTCTAAAACTGTGTGCAACACGAAGATCAGCTGGGGGGTGGGGGCGCTGAAGATGTAAATCCAGCCCTGGGAAGACAGCAAGAGAGCCACAGGGACAGACAGAGGTGGGGACAGCTCAGCCCACAGCTCAGCCCCCTGGTGACTGGCGCTTTGTACATAACCAGACAGCCGGGACAGAGCGAGTGGATTCTTGAGCGTGCCATAAGCCTGTTGCCCTGCGGCTCCCCCAGCCCAGCTGCACCAGGGCCTGTGTCACAGCCTACCAGAGCCCCTGGGCACCCAAGGAGTGCTGGGAGCCATGGAGAGCCCCTGCCCAGACTTGCTCTTGTTCTGACATGCCTCCCCCCACCGAGAGGAGCCAGCCAGCAGCAGGGAGCTGCAGCTGGTCGGCTCTGCCCTCAGACTCTGAGAGAGCACGGGCTACCATGGACCCTACTTCACCCGCACCCTGCAGGGCAGAAATAAACCTGCCTAGGCACCGAAGGGTTAAACAGGCCAGAAAGCAACAGCTTGGAGCCTTCAGCCTGTATCATATAACAGCTGGATGATCATGGGGGAGACGCAGACAGGGGCATGGGGAGGAATTGGGAGCTTCAGATACAGGGACAGAGGGGATAAGCAAACAAGGAACATGGGAGGGAGGTGGGATGAGGGCAATACTGAGCCCACACATAGCTGCTTTGAGATCAGGAGCAGCCTAGCCAGACGCAGCTCCTGGGATCTCACCCCTTTCTGCTCTGTGGCTGTACAGTGCCTAGCGTAATGGGGCCCTGGGCCACGAGTGGGGCTGCAAGAGTCCTTGAGTTTAAGGCCACAAAGGTCCATCAGGTCAGCTAGCCTGACCTCCTACACACCACAGGCCACCACCACCACCCGCCCGCTAAACCCAACCACCAACCACCTGGCCAGTGTGCGCCAATGCCTGAGACCCCTGGAGCAGCAGGGAATTGATTGAGAGGTACTGATCAGCCTGCAGGGGCGAGGGGATGGGGCCCCACCCAGCTGCTGGGCTGTCCCAGTGCTCCATTCGCATCCAAAGAGAGGGAGAGCTCTGGGGCTCCAGCCCCTTCTCGCTCCCTCCCTGCTGGATGGTATCCCCACTCCCCCCTGGCATGTCCTGAACTCCCAGCTCCTGGAGGACCCCACAGAGCAACTGGGCCTTCTCCTACTGAGCGGGGTGAGAGATGGCAGCACAACTCCTCTCCCCTGTCCCGCTACGTGCCCCTGTTCATCCCTGGGGTTTCTGGGGGCTCCAGGTGGTGAGGGATGAGCACAGACAGCTTTCTGGATGTTAGTCCCCCCCCCAAGAAACCAGGGCTTGTTGCCTAAGACCCCAGACTGTAATATAAAAAGCGGTGGGAATCCTTATCCTGACAGCTGGGCACAGAGAGGAGAGGCAAGGGCTTAGCCAGGGTGTTGGCAAAGACTCCCTCCCCCAAGGCTCGCAGCAGCTGTCCTTGCCTAGCAGCACCTCCCGCACCATCCATCCCCCAGCAGCCAGGGGACCACTCTCTACAGCTCTATTTCCCCCAGCGCTCCTGCCCCACTCCCTGCTGGCAGAGGCTGGGACCAGAGTAACACATTGTTCACCCCACAGCCAGCGCTCCTGTGCTCTAGTCCTCCAGCTGGGAAAGACTGGGACTGGGGGGGCTCTGTCATTCCCTGCAGCGCCACCTGCTGGGAGTGGCGGAAGAAAGAAACCCAAACTTGCCCATAGGCTGGACAGAGTGTGATTAAATAGATTTTATTTGGAACCTGGTAACAAAATGGCCTGTTCGTTTAAAATAGACAGAACTTTCAAAACACAGATTGGCAACCTCCAGCCGACAACACATGCCCAGTCCAAGCCCCGGCCCCACTGGCCTCCTCTCCAGCCCCTAGCTGGCGGGGCAGAGAACAGCTGAGCTCATCGTGGTCACGACAGGACGGGGCTGCGAATCCCTGCAGCTCAGAGATGCTTGCCCTAGCTCTCATGGAGCTAGCACAGTAGAAACAGCAGCGTAGCTGGCGTAGCATGAGCTGCAGAGAGTGGTGGAAGGCGCTAGCCGTACCGAGTCTGCACCCACGGGGTTCAGGAGGGTTTGTACTCGGCCAGGCTGTCTACCGTTTTCAGCACGCTTGCAGCGTGAGAGCTAGCGCAAGTATCTACACGAGCTGGGACTCACACCCCTTGCTCCAAGTGTTGACGTTCCCTAGGGGCACATAGGAGGATGAACAGGAGTTGCTATGTACCCCTCCTTTCTGATCAATCGTGGCCTGCTCCGCCACGATCCCAGGGCAGATTAACACGAAGGCCACCTGCAATGCTTGAGGTGGCACCAAGAGACAACTCCCACCCCAGCTGTGACAAATGGAGGAGGAACTTCCCTGTGCCCGCTCCCATGTGCTGTGTGTCTTTGGCTTGGATGGTGTTGGGGGTGTTGGGGGGGTTCTTAAAAAGGGCCTGCAAACATCTTCCCATATACACATATCCCAGTTTCCCCTCCCGCCCCCCAACAAACACCATCCACTCTTAGCATAAGAAGGCACCATTGGCTTGGATGAAGGCACTTGGAGAAACCCTTCCCCTGTACACACCCTCCCTGATCAGAGATCCCCCAGGAATACACTGCTCCCTCCTGAAATGGGATACAATGCCCCTGCCCCCAGTTTATCTATCCAGCATCTGATTTCTAGAAGCACTGAGCACCCCCAACTCCAGCTGAAGTCAATGGGAGCGGCAAGAGCTCAGCATCTCTGTGCATCAAGCCCTTAGGACCCGGCCTTCTTAGCGAGACTGGTCCGTGGCTAGGTGAGGGGATGGGCGAAGGATGGGGTGATGGTGGGGAAAGGATCAGGCAGAGGTAGAGGGTGGAGGGAAAGGCCAGGAGCCCCGGTGGCGGCTGTAGGGCAGCATGGGAAGGGGACAAGAGGGAGACAGCAGGAAAATAAGAAGGGGTGGAATTCAGCATCTTAGCACCTGAGACCAAACCCCCACTTGGTCCCAGACTTCACCAACATCAAAGCAGCTCTTTTAAGCCCCAGCATGATGAGCCCCATGGCAGCAAGTCTATGGGAGATGGCAGGGGTGGTGGCAGGCAGCTGAGGGAGCACCTCCCATCCTCCGCCCATGGTCTCAGGGCAGGCTGGGGAAAATCACACCATCTCCCACAGGTTCATTCCTCCACTCCAGGGAGCTCCCTTTGGGCTTCGCTTGTCCCTGGGGTGGGTGTGGGGACAGCCTGCAAGTGCCCTGGGGAATGGGGGTGGGGCCTGCGAGTCCCTGAGGTGGGTAGCATCTGTCAGTTTGTACAATGGGGAGGGGCCTGAGGAGGACCATGGGGCAGGTGGGGCCTGTGAGTGTGCAGAGGGGAGGGGCCTGAGAAGAGCCACAGGGTGGGTGGGGCCTGTGAGTGTGCAGAGAGGGGAGGGGCTGTGAGTACCCGAGGGTGGAGAGGCCCCCATGAGCATGTGCAGAGGGCCAGGATAGCAGTGAATTGTGGTGTGAGAGTCCGTAGTGTGCTGGGAGGGGCCACCTCCTGCTCCTCACTCATCCTGCTCCAGGTTCCTGGGGGATACCCGCCTCTGCTGGCGCCGCAGCTCCTCCACCTGCCATTCCAGGTTGCGCACCTTGGCCTCCAGTTGGCTCCCGGAGTGGCGCGCCCCACTCAGCCTCCCCAGCAGGGCATACAGGGTGAGCAGGCACAGCAGCAGCAAGGCCTGCACCGAGGGATTGGGCACCGCCGAGACGATCAGCAGGAAGCAGCCCAGGAAGAACGCCACCTTCAGCCCCCACATGACGTGTCCCAGGATGGACAGCAACAGGCCCAGCAGCTGCGAGAGCAGCCAATAGCCCACCACAGCGGCCAGGCCCCACAGCAGCAGGGTCTGTACCTGGGCAGGGCCCAGCTTAAGGGGCTGCACCACGTGATCTCCTGGATAGGGAAGGAGGAGGAAAGTGGTTAGACACATGTGAGACATGACGCTGTGCTGACCCCCTGTGGGACTGGGGTAACCCCCATGTGCAGGCAGGAGGATCCCCACCCTAGTGGGGCTGGGACAGGCTGCTCCTGGAGAGAAGGGCATGATGGGGAAGGAGGTGATGTTTGCAGGAGTAACCCCTCCTGTCCTGGAAGGAGAAACCATGCTGTCTCCTAATCTTCCTACACAGGCTCGGGCATCTGGGGTGGGGTACTAGGGGCTGCATGTGTGAAGTAACCCCCCTGCACTGGAAGGAGAGATCCCCTTGAAAGACACAAACCTTCACCACCAGACTGGGAGGCCCCTCTCTCCTTGGGGGAAGGACCATTTTTAACCCCTCAAGTGCTGGAAGGGAAGAAGCACCCTGCAGTGATACAGGCACTGAGTGCAGGTTGGAACACACCCCTCTTTGCTGTGGAGGGTGGGACTGGGTCACTCATGCTCCAGTTAGAAATAGTGATGAAATGGATCCTCCCTGCCAGGTAGGTGAATGAGAAACAACCGCTTTCCTCCACCGCATGCAGGTGAGGAACATGCCCTGATGGCTCAGGAAGGCAGTGTAAAACAGGGGATCAGACACTGAACCAGGACTCAGAACTGGGTTTTATTCCCAGCTCTGTCACTGGCCTGCTGGGTAACCTTGGCCATCTTCCTCACACTCTTTGTGCCTCAGTTTCCCCTCCCACCCTTTGTCTATTTGGTCTGTTTAGACTGTAAACTCTTTGGGGCAGGGGCTCTCTCTCACTGCATGTCTGTGCAGCATTTGGCACAATGGGACCCTGATCTCAGCAGGGGCAGTCTCTCGCTGTGTGTCTGGGCAGCGCCTGGCAGAACAGGGCCCTGACCTCAGCTGGGGCAGGGCCTGTCTCTCCCTGTGGGTCTGGGCAGCACCTGGCACAATGAGGACCTGATCTCAGCTGGGGTCTCTAGGTGACTGGTAAATAACAAACAACTTACCATTCACTCCGAAGGCGCTTAGGATCTGCCCTGCGATTCCGGACAGGGTGATCAGACCTGCCGAGATGCCAGAGGACACAATCCAGAACACGGCAGAGACGTTCTGCAGGGAAGAGAGAGTGAGAGCGCTTTTCTCAGTTGGCTTAGAGATACCCGAGAGAGTGAGAGGAGACAGGACCAGGGAGGAAAATAAGGGGAGAGTGGGGGAGCACCCCACTCTTTCATGTCTGCTAAAGCCTCCTCCCAGACTTGGGCCAAGCTCCAATTCGCTGGTTGGGCAGGTGAATTCACATGGGAGTCCCAACAGGAGCTGGTGCCTGGCTGGGTGAGTACAGCCTTCCCTGCCAGTAAGGGGAGCAGCACCTGGTGTGGGAGATTTGTCCAAGCTGCCTCCTACAGGAAGCCCTGTGCCCCTGCTGCGCCCCCCTCTGCTCCAGGATGAAAGGGAGACCTTGCCAGGGCTAGCAGAAAACCCCCAGCAGATATCTCTCCCCAGCTGCAAAGGAAGGAGGGATGGCTGGGTTGTGGTTAAAGTGCTGGCTTAGGACTCATTCTTGGCTCCACCATAGACCCCCTGTGTGACCTGCAAGTCACTGCATCTCTGCAGAGCTCTGCTGCCCAGCTGTAAGAGGGGGAGAACAAAGGCTATTCCTCCACACTGGCTTTGGGCCTGTCTGGAGACATGGCTGCCTTTCAGATCTACCACTCCCTTGCCTTCAAGATCATAGAAACATAGGGCTGGAAGGGACCTGGGAAATTCCCCTGGCACAGGGAGAGTCTCTGGAGAGCCCAAAGCAAGCTCTAACTACACTGGGAGCTGTTGGTGGACAGTGCTACGGTCTTCCTTGGGGAAGGGGTGGCATGGCCTGAGTGCATTGTGCTCTGGCTATTTCTGACTGCGAGGGCAGCCTCTTGGGGCCTTGGGCAGCCCCTGAAACTGTTCTAGCTTTACCAGCGGCTGAGACAGCCTCATCATAGGAAAACCACAATGGTGGTGTGGAGTCCGTTTTCCCACCACCCCTTAGGCCTGGTGCCAAGCTCAGCTGGGCTGCAATCAGGGTGGATTGATTTAAATCAAGGCGATTTACATCAGTGATTTAAATCACCAAGTGGACAGCCTCAATTTTAAATCGATTTTAATTAATGGTTCCATTTGTACTTCAGTTATTTTCTAAAGAAAGGTGTTCTCATTGGTTGATCTAATCTTAGAACATGCTAATTTACAACTAAATAGAGCCTTGACACTAGATTTGGTACATCTTTTTGCTCCCTAGTGATAAGACACATGGTAGTGGCTCCTAGAGTCAGAGGTCAGATCCTAATGCCCATGATGACTAGATCAGTCTCTTGCATCCAGTAGCCCAGCCCTCGTATCCCCCCTGAATACAGGACATGACCTGTTGTGCCATATGTAGAAAGCATGACCTCAAAAGTGAGATGTTTTACCCCTTATTCTTTATCTAGTAAAGCAGCCTTTAGCTCACAGTTTTTGATAGAGGCTCAGGGATTCGGCTTATTGATTGTTTATTTAAATGTTCTAAGATATTACAATAAATGTAGGCCTGAACATATTTTGATTAAATTCAGGATTTCATTTTAAACAGGTTTATTTTTTAAAAGAAACTGATTTAAATAATTTAAAAAAATCCAATTTAAAAACCAAACAAAAATACCCACAAATTTTTATCTGTCCTGGCTGCAATCCAGCCCAGAGCAAATAGACTCCACTCAGCTCCTGCATCCAAGAGAACGCATACAACAAGAGGCACAAGTATTTAGGGAACGTATCCCAAACCTTCAGCTAATCGGGTGCCAACGCTGCTATTTTCAAAACCGGCTGGCTGGTTCCCCCGGTGACAGAGAGACAGCCAGTTTCCCCAACACACAAGTCAGCCTGGGTGCTGGAATCTCACTCACTTAATAAGCCTTTATGCTCTGAAGTGCTGCTGAACCAGCCAGCTGGCTCCACCACCCCGGATTAAAAAAACCAGAGGCTCCTTCTCTCTAACACACTTTTACAGCCTCCTTTACCATAGTATCTGAGCACCTCACAATCTTTAATGTATTTATCCTCACAGCACAGACAGGGAAGGGCTGTTGTCCCCCTTTTACAGCTGGGGAGCTGAGACACAGAGAGGCTAACGGACTTGACCAGGAAAGCTGGGGCGAAGGAGGAAATTCAAACCAGGTCCCCCAGTCTCAGGCTAGTGCCCTAACCATGGGACCATCCTTCTGCTCTTACTATTTCTGTGCACTTAACAATCCTTAATAAACCAAGGCCTAACACCCCCTACCTTGGGAGGCAACTGTCACTTGACAGATCAGGTAAGAGGTTGCAGGGGGTTGCCACCAGAAGAGCTAGGAATAGAACCTATATCTCTAATGACAGTCCCAAGACTTTAGCACTCCCTGCCTTCTGTCAGAGCAGATGGCTGAGTTGATCGAAACTTCCCTGGTCTGAAATCCCTGTGGGGACATACCAAGCTTCTGGAAATGGGTAAGCTGGGATTGGCCAATAGAGGCTGCACTGGAAATGTATTGTATCAGACCGCCTAGCGTATCGCAACGTGCTTCAGGTGGCACATGACCAGGATTTATCAGTGAAATTGGTTCACTGGTTGGATCATTAGCTTCCCCAGCTCGGGCTGGGTACTGACAGGGGAGTGTGACATAAGCGCTGATCCATGTCCCCCTGTACCAGTTATTTTGCCTAATGTAGATAATAAAATAATACTACCACCACCTCATTCTTATCTATCACTTGTCATCACTAGATCTCAAAATACTTTACAGTAGCTTTTGCTTCATTTTATAGATGGGGAAACTGAGGCATAGGGGACCCTTGCCCAAGGTCACCTTGCCCAGCTGGGAATGGAACCCTGATCTGCTGAGTCCCAGTGGCTGCTCAATCCACTAAACTATGCTGCCTCCCTCCATAGGTCTCTTCTGACAGCTCTGGCAATGCTTATAAAGTTATTTCAATAGAACTGACAGAGGAGGTGAACCTTGATCCTAGAGAGCATTCAAGCACACAGCACAAATACATGGAGCCCCCCACCCTTTTCCTGACTCAGCTAGGATTCCTGCCTTACCTCTGTCACTAGCTGAAGTGTGTCCCGGCCAATCCACTCCTCCAGGGTCTCCCTCATGCCCTGAGCCAGCTGGGACAGGAAGTCAGCATGGACAGCAGCCTCTCTCCAGGCTTCCCCGCGATAGTGCTGAGTACTGGCCACAGGTACATGAAGGAAAGCGACTGACATCAGGATAGCCACGGCTGGTTGGAGCAGGGCTTGGCGGCAGCACCAGAACTTAGGATCCCACCCAGTCATCTCTCCGGCTCTCCTCTCAGTCCCAGGAATCTCTGCCGAGAGAAAGGAGAGATGGCTAAAGGCACAGATCATAATGAGGTTATAGGATCCCTGCGATTCTGCTGGCCCCATGCCAGCACCGCAATGTCAGGAATGCCGAGTAGGCGAATAACATCCCAGCAACCCCAGGGCAATTGCAATCTTTCCTTTTAGTTGAGAATCAGCCACTTACCAGTCTTCACTTATAGGCTTTGTGACCTCTCCCCAGCCCCCCACTCACTCCCTTGTGAGCTGCATAGTCCCATGGAAAAGGAAAATGAAGGGGTGACTCATGTCTCAGCCTGTGAGCAGTGATTATGCAGACTGACAGGGCACCAAGCCAGTCAGAGGGAGTCATTCGACACCCAAGTCCCACCCTCTGGACCCCAAGCATTCACAGCATGTGGTGGGAATGAGGTCAAAGGTCAAGCCTGCACCCATCTTAGGCAGTGATCGCATCACACAGCCCCTGCTGAGCAAGTTCACAGTAGCTCAGTACTTGGATGGAAGAGATTGAAAGAACAGCTGGGTGCTGCAGGCTGTCTGACTCGAAAGGAGGCTCTCTCTCTGCATTGGGGCCACCAATGACTCAGCAGCCAGAGGTGCCATCTTTGGGAAGAATCATCTAAGCCAGATCGAGGACCACTCCTGACCCGATGCCCAGGCCCTACGTAGCAGCATGTTGCAAAGAACCCGCGTGGCACACAACAGGGGGAAAGCAGCGAGGGCAGCCCAGGCACTGCTGGCTGGAGGATGGACAGCCTGGCTCCAATTACTGCGTGCAGGTGGCCTAAGCTCCCCTGTGTCATTGTGAGCCCCGCTCCTGTCCCCTATTAAGTCAGCTGCCAGCCCAGGACAGGTGCCGCGGCGCTGCCCCAGTGGTGGCTGCCTTCCAGGAGCCAGCAACGCACGTGAGAAGCTGCGACACGGGGGCAAGTCGCCCGGCCCCAGCGGGAGCAACGAGCATCGGGGATGCTCCAGGCTTCGCACGTCACCGCCAGCTGCCAGGCCCGTGACCCCCAGCAACGCGTCTGGGGCGGGGCAGCCTGGGCCGGTCTGGTGCCTCGCAGGGAGGGACTGAGCAGGGGGCTGCCCGGCTGTTGGCAGAGCGCGGCTGGAACGCTGCTGCTGGGAGTGAAATTCAAATCCGGCACTAGGCCCGGGGCCGCTGGGAATTGTAGTCATGGGGGCGGGCCGGGGAGTGTCCGCCCAGTGCATTCTGGGAATTGCAGTCTCCAGGAAGAGGTGCATGCCGGGAGCGGCCGTTCCACCCAGGCAGTGCCCCCCCCCTCCGGAAACTCCCGAGCGGTAGCCGGAAGTTCCCGATCTATGCGGCGAGCCGGCCCGGGGCATGCCGGGAAGAGTAAAGTTCCGTTTCCGGCGAGGGCGGGACTCCGGAGTCTCCCGCGCGCGCTGGGGCTCCGCGTGAGCGAGTGGACGCGGAACGGGACCGGCCTCGGTTGGGACACAGAGAGGGGACACCCTGCCCCCTCCCCCGGAAGCAGAACTCGTGACCCGGAAGCAGAACCGGGACCCGTAGAGGAGACGTCGCCATGTCCCTCATATGCTCGAGTGAGTGACGGACTGGGAGCTTGCGGGGGGGCGTTCCCGAGCCGGCCCCGTGGAGCTGACACCCCCCACCACGCGGGCCCTGGTGTCTCCCCAGCGCAAGGAGCCCAACGAGGAGACTCTAAAAACAGGCGCCGCCCAACGTGCCGCACGCTCGGGGGGCCTCGAACCCTGCTCCTCTGCACAGCCAGTGACCCCGCCCCCTCCCCCCGCAGGGCCCCGAGTCTGCACCTGCATACCTCCTTCTGCATGGCCGCTTCGCCTCAGCGTGCTGGGGCCCGTCGCTCCCCCGCCGGCGTCGCGTGGTTCCTGAGAAAGGAGCAGTGTCTGGGTTGGGAAGGCTCAAGGACAGACAAACAGATCCCCGCCCCCCGGGCTGAGGTGTTAGGGCAAGGAAGTGTCATAGCCAACACAGCGATGGGGCTGGCCCGCTGGGTGAATTGAAGGTGGCCTTCCAGAGTGAGATCCAGTGTAACTCGAACCCACAACCTTTGGCCACTGTGCCACTAAATAAATAAGGGTGGGGAGAATCAGTGGAGCTAAAATATCAGGAAAAACACTAGCATACATAGAAAAAGAATAGGGTAAACATGGAGACAATGCTACACATGTAGAGGCTGTAGGAAAGATTGATCAGTGTCTTGTTACCTTTGGCTTGGGGCTTCATCTGGTAAGCATGGGGTACGGGTGGGGATTTGGGCTCTGTTTGCCCATTTGTCACCCCTGCAGTCTCTGTCTCTTTGCAGTCTCAAATGAGGTGCCAGAGCACCCCTGCGTGTCTCCGGTCTCAAACCACGTCTATGAGCGAAGACTGATTGAAAAGTACATTGCGGAGAATGGGACTGACCCAGTGAACAACCAGCCGCTGTCTGAAGAGCAACTGATCGACATCAAAGGTATCAAGCAGAGGGGAGCGGAGCTAGAGGTGTGACCTGGTGGATTCTCACCAGCTCCAGGGAGTTGGGCAGATCATCACTACTACCCTGATCGCCTGAGCTCCCACAGCTCACCAAGCAATTGCCTGGTGGGCCAGGTTGGTCTGACCATCACAGAAAGGGTTGAGGAAGGAAGGACACCAAGAGAATGTAGGAACCCTTATAAAAGGGGTGAATCAGTATTCATTTTATCGTCACCTACACCCAAAATCTTTAGGATTTCCCCATAGTCCTCTTCTCAGGCAAGTCCAAAGTTTCCTGGGGAGGCAGGCCCACTTTCACCAAACTCTGTACCTTTTTCCCAAGGAGTTTGTCTCTGCTCTGGCTCCTTTCTGGAGATGTTTTTTCTCTTGACATGCATTCAGTTTTTTTGAATGCTGCCTCTTCCTTCTCTCCCCTGTTGGAATGAGCTGGGTTTGGCTTGTATAGGCCCAGAGTCCTCCCATTCCCAACAGCCCCTGAGAGGACTGGTTAAATGGAGTCAGCTGCCTAGGGATTTCTATTCTTCTCCCTCCCGTTGACAGTTCACACTATCACAAGTGTTGCATCACCGGCGTTTGGGGGTCTCTGCTGTACCTGATACTGGCCACCATCCTAGGTAGGCTACTGAGCTAGCTGGGCCACTAGCCTGATCTGGTGTGGTAGTAGGTCAGACACCAACTTAGATGCTGTGACCCAGTATGGTGACTGCAGAGTTACGTTAACAGCCTCATTTTCTAATGGGATTCTTCCACCAGCAGCTGATGTAGGCATACAGTAGAGGATGAAGTGAGGGTGCAAATGGATCTGGATAAAGGGGTGGATGAGCGGGTGTGTTTGAGGGTGTGCGTTGGGGATGGAGAAAAAGTAGAGATGCAGAAGACAGGGAAAGGGATTAATCCTTGCTGCTGAAGCTAACACACCCCTGTGTGTCTCATTCACAGTTGCCCACCCAATCCGGCCCAAGCCACCCTCGGCCACCAGCATCCCGGCCATTCTGAAAGCCCTTCAGGATGAGTGGGTAAGTGCTGTCATGGGGACAGTGTTGGGGGCCATTGAAGTGGGCAGATGATGGGAGGGGTGCCGGGGCAGCAGAAAGAACAGGATTCTGCTCCGATTGGGTGGGAGGACCCACCCTCTTTGCTTGCTGAGGTTGGGTGGAGCCATCCACCTACTTACCCAGGTGGGCAGAGCTTGCTGAGCTGGGGTGGGCAGAGCATTGAGCCCTGGCTGGCTCCCTCACATTGCGAGTCCTTCCATAGGACGCCGTCATGCTGCACAGCTTCACGCTCCGCCAGCAGCTGCAGACCACCCGCCAGGAGCTGTCGCACGCACTGTACCAGCATGACGCTGCCTGCCGCGTCATCGCCCGTCTCACCAAAGAGGTCACCGCTGCCAGAGAAGGTAAATTGGTGGGGGGAAGGGGGTCTGACTGAGGACAAGGCTGCAGCACCATGGGGGGAGTCAGTCCAGGGAGGGATTCTGCCTCTAATGCCCTGGGAGCAGGCAGGGATCAGTACTGATGGGAAAAGGTAGCTGTAACAAAACCTCTGTGGCACTCCTGTGAGCCTGCAGTTGGCTCCCATTTTAACCCATTGAGCCGCTGTTTGTGTCTCTGCAGCGTTGGCGACTCTGAAACCCCAGGCTGGCCTCATAGTCCCCCAGGCTGTGCCGTCTTCCCAGCCCAACATCACGGTGAGTCCCTCCTGCACAGCTCTCTCCGTGTGTCTCCTGACTGTGCTCTCTCTTCTCCTGCTGGACTCATGGGCCTCTTCTTTCCCCAATCCAGGGTGCTGGCGAGCCGATGGATCTGGGAGAGCTGGCAGGCATGACCCCCGAGATCATCCAGAAGGTAAAGAGTCATCCGTCCTAGATTCACCCTTTGCTCTGCTGCAGGAGTGACTCTCATTCCTGCTTCCCATGCAGTCACTCCTTTTCCATCTCCCTGCCCCATCTGTTGTGCCCTGGTGCCTGCATGGCACAGGCAGGCAGAGAGCTGCCCTCCTGTGCCAGTTTTCCGGCTGTTAGCGTCACAATTCCTGAGTTCACTCTTCTGTTTTCCAGCTTCAAGACAAAGCAACGGTGCTGACTACGGAGCGTAAGAAGGTGAGAGCCTGCTCCCTGGATCCCCTTCCTTCCCTGCGGTGGGGGGGCAGGATCTGGGGGGCTCTGAATTGGGAGGGGGCTCTCCATTGGAGCAGGGGTAAAGAAGTAGGGAGGTGAGCTCAGCGGTTTTGGAGGTCTCTATTGAGGGAATCTGTCCTGTGAGGAGGAGGATCTCTCTGCTCCCTGGGTGGGGTTGGCCGGGTAGGGGAAAGGCAGGGGGCTGGGTGCTCTCCCAGGAGCATGGTCATTTCTCTTTGGGTGCTCTTCCTTCTGCAGAGAGGCAAGACGGTTCCAGAGGAGCTGGTGAAGCCGGAGGAGCTCAGCAAGTATCGACAGGTGGCCTCACATGTGGTGAGTTCTCTGATGCAGACGGTCAAAGGCTAACTTTTGGGGTCTCAAACCTTGCTGATGGCAGCGAATGCCTTCCCCAGATGGCCCGGTCCCTTATGCAACTACAGAGGGCTGTGCTGCCTTTCAGAACCTGGGCACACTTTGTCCCCACCCTGCTGTGGCAGCAGGGGGCGCTGTGCTGCTAGGGGACAGTCACTGTTTCTCCCTCTTGGTCCACTGAGGCTCTGGAGTCTCCTCTCAGCAGGTGGGCTGTTAGCCCTGGTGCATCTCTTGGCACCTGGACTCTGAGCTGTCTCCTGCTTGCTTCTCCCATCTGAGCCGAACAGGTGCTGGCTCGCAAGCACTGGGGGGGAGGGAGGTGGGGGAATATAGCAGGGTGCAGAGCAGATCTGGGTGGGAACAAAGAGCCCCGGTTATGGAGTCTGTACCCAGAGCTCTTTGTTAGGGTCTCTCCCTGCCTCGAGGGGCTCTTCCTGCTTGGCAGTGGTTCCGTCTGACCCCCTTTTCTTTGTACAGGGATTGCACAGCGCCAGCATCCCAGGGATCCTCGCTCTGGACCTCTGTCCTTCCGACACCAACAAGATCCTCACCGGTAAGACAGCCGCCTCGGTGCCAGCTTCTTCCACCGGGCTGGCAGGGATTGTGGCCTCTGGAACCCGCTGCTGATGTTTGCCAGAGGGCGGGGATATGGGTCAAAAGTCTCCCTGTTTCCTGGGCACACCCCTCTTCCGGCTGCGGGCTGGTGGGGATGAGGTAGAGGGCAGTAAGGACCTCTCTACACCCAGTTGCCGGGGATTGTGGGTCTCCTTCAGTTCCAGGGTGGTGGATGTTGAGGGGAGACGGGTCTGCACAGCTCTGGGCCCCACCCCTCTCTGTTTGTGTTCCAGGCGGGGCGGATAAAAATGTCATCGTCTTTGACAAGAGCTCGGAGCAGATCCTGGCGACTCTCAAAGGGCACGCCAAGAAGGTCACCAGCGTAGTGTTCCATCCGTCCCAGGTAAGGGCCAGGGCCAACTCCCCATCTCCTTTGGCTGTGCCATGGTGCGGGAGGGATTCTGGGGCTACCTCTTGGGGGTCTCCAGGCCCATGTCGCAGTCTGGTCCCCTCCTACAATGTGCCTTGGTATTAACCTCTTCTCGCCCCTCCCAATGTTGGTGCTCTAACCCTGTGCATGTTCTCTCCCCACACACCTAGGAGCTGGTGTTCTCTGCTTCTCCTGATGCCACTATCCGGATCTGGTCGGTCCCAAGCGCCACTTGCGTGCAGGTTGTCCGGGCCCATGAGAGCGCTGTGACAGGGCTGAGTTTGCATGCCACGGGCGACTATCTCCTGAGCTCCTCTGATGACCAGGTGAGACCCAGGTCACCCCTGACTCCTCCTTTCCCCCCCCATGTTGTTGGAGCTCACCTCGATCAGTGAGCTGGTGTGGGCAGGAGGCAGTGGAGGGCTGGCGGCTGTGGGATGCACTCACTCCTTGTTCCTCTCTTTCAGTACTGGGCTTTCTCTGATATCCAGACGGGCCGCGTGCTCACCAAGGTCACAGATGAGACCTCTGGCTGCGGTAAGGGTTGGGTATCGGGGACCCCTGGCTCGCAGGGTCATTGTGCTCCATTTCATTTTAGCTGGATGATTTTTCTAGAGTGTAAGATGAGGAGCTTGTTAAGAACATCTGTTTCAGAAATAGACCGTAGAACGTGGTCACTATTAATCTTGAATTACATGTTTTCACTCCCTGCATGTTAATCTAGTGTACAGTTTAAGTGGAGTCCAACATTAAATCACATAAAGTTGCTTTCTGTAGCATTTTTAGCAGATCCTTTTAAATAAACTATTTTATATGTTAGAATAATGTTTTCTCCTAGATAATCTTTCCATATTCTTGCTGGGGAAGAGGCTGCAGGAAGGGCTGTGTTCTGTGTCACACGAGTCCTTGAGAACCCTGTGATGGGGAAGGCTGGGAGAGGGCTTCGCTTTCTGCTGTGTCCTTTTGTTAGCCAATTGAGACATTTCCCACCCACCCCCACCCCGGCAGTGTCCCTGAATCTCTCTGTCTCTCTGTGCAGCTCTCACCTGTGCTCAGTTCCACCCTGATGGGCTCATTTTTGGGACGGGGACTATGGACTCTCAAATCAAGATCTGGGACTTGAAGGTAGGGCTGGCTGACTGGGTGTGCCCGACGGCTGCGGAGCCTGGTGCTGGAGGATGTTGGCAGCTCCAGCCTCATGGCTAGGAGCGCACTCGGACCGAGGCCTGGTCCCTATATACTTTCTAGAGCATGGGGCTGTCAGGCCAGCTAGGGCCTCCTCCCTGGCACACCAGGATCTCTGCTTTCATTAAAAGAAAGATGCCTCTAGCTCTTACCTTGTTGTTACAACCATTCCCCACGTGACTGGTGCGCGAGTGACGCAGCAGTGGCTGCCTGAGTTTGCAGACAGCCTGAACCAGTGGGGGCGAAGTGCTCCATTCAGCTCAGTGATGTTAGCTCTGCAATGTAACAATGCTGTACATTAGCGTTGACAGTATTCAGTGCTGGTTGAAGCACGCAGGAAAAGAGAGGTATGGTCTTACTATGGAGAGCTGGCCATGAGTAGGCGGAGCTTGGGTGGTGGGTGGAGCTTGGCTATCACATGTCTTCCACTCTGGCCCCTGTTGGATAGTGCGCACATATGTCCTAGCTGGGTGCTTTCTCCAGGAAAGAGTCACTCTGTAGCCGGAGTCTGGTTGTGGGGGATGAGAATCTATCACAGCACAAAGGCGTGCAGAGAAGGCTCCTGTCCCCTGGATCAAGCTCTCTTCATGAGAAGGGAAGATCCAGCCTACCTGCTGCCCCCATCTTTTCCCAGCTGGCCCAGGCTCGACTCAGTGCCTGCCTTTCAGCCATGGGCGACTAACTGTCTGTCTGTCTCAGGAACGCACCAATGTGGCCAACTTCCCAGGGCACTCCGGTCCCATCACCAGCATCGCGTTCTCAGAGAACGGCTACTACCTGGCCACGGCCGCTGACGACTCCTCCGTCAAACTCTGGGATCTGCGCAAGCTCAAGAACTTCAAGACGCTGCAGCTGGACAATAACTTTGAGGTGCGTGCGACCCTCCTGCTCTGTCAAGCCCTGTCCCTGCTCCCCCAACTTCTCCCCGATATGAGCCAGCTGAGGGGTGTGACCTGGCGGCTTTTCCTCCATGTCCTTGTGCATCCTAGTTTGACTGGACTTCTCCCTGCATCAGGGAGCCAGTGCCTGGTATGGGGTGTGTGCACGCATGTTGGGGGTTCTCCCTCTCCCCAGGTGCCCAGGGTGGGTATATGGGGAGAGGTGCCCCTCTGGGAGCCAGGTGTATGGTAGGAGTAGGTGTGGGGGGGGGGAGGGTGTTGCGTAGTATGTGTGTGGGGGGTGTGAGTTCCTGGCAGCCTGGTATAGGAGGGAGAGCGCCCCTGGGTCTGGCTCAGTGTTGTGCCTGGGGCTCAGATCTCTCTCTTCCCTGTAGGTGAAGTCCCTCATATTTGACCAGAGCGGTACCTACTTGGCCCTGGGCGGCACGGACGTCCAGATCTACATCTGCAAGCAGTGGACAGAGATCCTCCACTTCACAGGTGAGGTGCTCAGCTGGGAGAGTCATGTGCCTGTGCTGGGTTCATCGAGTGGATGAGCGAGCTGCTCCTTTCACTGTGTCCCTGAGATCCCATTCCCATGGAGTGTGCTGCATGAGGTGGCCCTGGGATGGAGGGGAAGGTCTAGTAGGATGAATTGCAAATTAACCATGTGGTGTCTCTCCCCTAACCACCTCTCATGTCTCCCCACAGAGCACAGTGGCCTGACTACGGGTGTGGCCTTCGGCCACCATGCTAAATTCATCGCTTCCACAGGCATGGACAGGAGCTTGAAGTTCTACAGTCTGTAGCCTCTTTCCCTGGGATCTGGGGGGATGGGCTGTGTCCTTCACTGTAGTATTGGGATTATTGAGGGGAGGTAACGTGGGTGAGGTTATCATTGCTTTACTTTGAGGTATCAGGGGGAGGCCAGCCTAGCGCACCCCCTTCCCAAAGGCTTTGTTTTTCCAGTTTCGTGTTTGTCTTTCCAGCTTAGATTCTGTTCTGTGATTGTAACAAACGAAATGGAACTAAACCCATCCACTGACGGACAGCTGTGAATGAGAGGCTGGGTGGGGGAAGGAGGGGGATGGCATAGGAATGGGAGAGAAGGGGTGGGGAAATGTGCATTTTTTTTGTAAGCAGCTATCTACTTTCATTAAAAAAAATAAAGAATGTTGAACCCTCTTGGGGTGTGGGAGTTGTGTGTACCTCCTCCCTGATGAGCTGTGGGGTAGCGCATGCAGGGGAAAGAGCCCCTAGACCTTGGGCAAGGGGATCTAAGGGTAAGAGATACTATCCACATCATCTGAATCCCGTTTAAGTGCTCCCAGTGCCGTTTGAGTAGTGATGACCGGAAGAGAGGTGGGAGCCTGCATAGGGTCAGTATGCCCTGGCCCCATCTCCCTGCAGTTCTCAGCTGATGAGTAAAGTCCTGGTACCTGGATGAGTTGTGAAATTATCAACCTCCTTTGAGTTTGTGGGATAGCACTGGGCTTGCTGTAGCTTCTTGTACAAATAGGCTCTTGCTATTTCTCACGTGCCCCTCACCTAGTGATCTCCAAACCCTTTAAGAATATGAATCCTCCCCAGTCCTCTGCAAAGTAGGTACGGAACGTATCACAATCCCATGTTACAGCAAGGGCAGTGAACGTGTCAGAGGTCACGTAGCAGGGCTGGGAATACCAGGCTGCAGGCCTGAAGCCCTAGCCCTTGGTCTAACCACCAGATCAGGCCTCCCACAGAAATTCACAGATGCACAGAATTTAGTTTTGTTGCAGTTAGAACACTAAAGATGAAATGGGTCATTTTAGTGGGGTTTGAAAGGGATTTGTCAAAGGGTGGCCCTGCTGGAGCCCAGGACTAGTACACCTGCCTCAGTTTCCCCTTCAGATTTCCCCAGAAATAGTCCTTAAAGACTTTCCAAATGTGCATAACCCTTGCAGGGTTAATTTATTGCAAGAAACTACCACAGGAATCCAGAATTCCCCAGCACAGTCCAAATTGTATCTGCAACACACAAAGTACAGTGCTGGTCTCTCACCATGCTCAGACTCTCCAGGACAGCTCTGGTGTCTCCTCATGCCCAGCTTTCAGCCCCACCTGGCTCTGAGAGAGCCAGCTTACCCTATTGCTGCCTTCAGCCTTCTCTGGTGCAGGAAGGGCAGCAGGCCCAGCCCCTCCATTGGCTTCTTGACACTTCCTCCCTCTCTCCAAGGAGGGTCTGCAGTGAGCATTCCCTGGAGACCTCTTGTCCATTTCCTGATTGAGTCTGTCCTCAGGCCTGCCCCCATTTATATAGCCTAGGTGCCCTCTTTTAAAACCCACTTAGGAAGCAGCTCATTAGCCACAGGTGTGCTGGCTTCTCCCCTCAAAGGAGCCATTGGTACCACTTCAGCAGCTGACTTTTCCTTAGAGATCGCGCTGATCAGATCCACTCTATGTGTGAAAGCCAGTGAGATCCTTGCCCCTGATGGTAGCTGCAGGCATGGTCGAAGGAGCCCTATTCAAACACCCATCTCGCTATCACAGCAGCTTCTCAAGCAGCTGTTAGGGCTCGACCCTGCTGTGGCAAGAATCAATCCTACCCTCCATCTTATTCAGCATTGGTATGAAGCCAACTGGGGTGCTGGCTAGACAACCTGGGCTGAAATGCTGGCAAGATTCTAATCTCCTTCCCAGCAGCTGTAAGTAGCACCATTCTGCAGGGCTCAGCAAACTGACACTGAAAACCAGGGGGATGAAAAGTCCTTTGAACCCATTTTGAAGGCAGCTGCCCTCTGACTAGACACCCCTAAGGTTGTGCTCCTCTGTGACATGGCAGCAGTAGGGACTGAGTGAGGGAACCTTTGGCTCTTAACACATGAGCATCTCCTGCATCAGCCAGCAGAGTCATCTCTGTTAGCCATGGCTGTAGCAGGCTCCCTGTAGCCAGTTAACACTAGAGGGCCAGAGAGCTATGCTGAGTGGGAATAAGTTACATACACAAGGTGTTGGACTTTCCAGGTCCTTTAGATCTCCCCCCCCCCTCTCCCATTTATGATTGGCCAGAAGACATGTACCCCACCCTCACAGTTCTGGCCTCAGTGATTCATGCATCTGTGACCTTCATGTTCAGTTACTGCAGTTCATAGTTAGCAGTGACCTATAAGTGCCTGAGAGAGCTTGAACTGATGCAGAACTCATCTGCACCTTGCTGTGTACACATCACACAGATGCCACTCTCTGCACATGACTTCCCACTGAATACTGAGCCCCAGTCAAGGGCTCTCAATTTCCAAAACCCTGCAGGGGAAGTGGGCCTCAGCCACCTGCAATCACTTTTCCTGCTGTGAGCTCTTGTGCTCCATCAGAAACTGGATTGGTGATAAGTTGTATGGTCAACTGCTGGACAAACCTTGGTTTTGTATGAAATGTATTCGAGACCAAATAACCAAGGTCACTCACGTTTATTGCTAAAAGTCTATAACAGTACAGTACAGGGAAAAGGTTCAATGGGCTACCAGTTTCTGGGAAGCCATCTCATGCAGCATTGTTTCATTCACCTTACACAGGTATGCCACTGAAATGATGCATTTCAGCTAAGAGTATTTTCCAAGTTACAAAACATTTTACACATCACTGAAAAACAGTTTCCTAACTTGTTCCTTTTCTTCCTCATCTTTGTTTTAGATACTAGTATTCCAGCTACTGGTCTGGGAAGGTATCACCCCAGCTCGTACTGGGGCAGAACATTAATGCATTTTGTCTTTGACACTTACTTTTGCATGCCAAAGCTGACTTCAGCTTTACAGTGTTATGGGATACTTGACAAGGGTGAACAGAATTGACATGGAAAGAGCATAATACATTTGATTAACTGCCCAACACCCCCTATATTTATTAATACCATGTACATAATACCTATTGTCACGGAGTCCCCAGGCGATGCTCTGGAACTGCTCCCTACAAAGCCAGTCAGGACTCTGGTGAAGTCTCCTCTCTGTGAGCAGACTGTCTTCAGGGCAAGAAGCTCACACGGCTTCCACCTTCCTGGGTCTGACCCTGGAGCATTCAGCATCCTCTGCCCCTCCGTGCGCTTCCCACAGCGAGTCCGCCCAGGCGGGTTCCTGGGGAAGCCACTGGGTCCTGCACCCCCACTTCACAGTCAGACGTGACTCTTAGCCAGCCAGTAAAACAGAGGTTTAATAGATGACAGGAACACAGTCTAAAACAGAGCTTGTAGGTACAGAGAACAGGACCCCTCCGCCGGGTCCATCCTGGGGGGCAGCAAGCCAGATACCCACGTCTGCACTCACTCCTTGTCCCCAGCTAGCTCCAGGCTGAAAACTCTCCAGCCCTCCTCTCTGGCCTTTGTCTCTTTCCCGGGCCAGGAGGTCATCTGATTCCTTTGTTCTCCAACACCTTTAGCTAACTCCTTGCAGGGGGGAAGGGCCCTGGCCATTAGTTGCCAGGAGGCAGAGTGCCAGCCATTTATGCACACTGGCCCTTTGCTCTGCAACAATCTCACCACCTAGAGACTTAAGAACTGCATAGGGGAAACTGAGGCACCCCACAGTATTCAGAGGAAACAGTAAGAACAGTCCCACTTCGTCACATCTCTCCCCCCTTCGAGACCGAACTGAGCGGGGTCACTTTAGCCAGTGACCTGGGGAAGTTCAAACCCACCAACGTTCCCATGGATGCCCCATCATCTCTCCCATTCCTTGGTGGGAGTTACACCAGGCCCTTCCAGTTTCACGCCCTCCCGTTGGTCTGTTGTGCTTGATGGCGCTTGCAGGCTGCATGTGGGAAGGTTTATGCAGCCCATGCCCTTTTGCCACCCCAATACCCCTGGGGTTTAAACTGGGATTGGGTCTTTTTCCAGCGCTCCAGTTTGGAGGGCTGCAATTCGGGGTCTCTTGGTTAAGAGCCCCCATCTTGACCTTGGCTACCCTCTGAACAGGTGTCTCTGTCACCCGCAGTTCGGCATCAGCCCCTTTCATTTGATGCCACCACCGCGGAGGAGCATGGTCAGTATACACAGTAAAGCGCCATCCAAATAGATACAGCTGCAGCTTTCTAAGGGCCTGCACCATGGCCAGGCATTTCTTCTCTGAGGCTGCATAGTTCTGCTCCCGGGGCAGCAGTTTCTTGCTCAGGTACCCAATGGGGTGTCTCCCCCCCTCAGCATTGGCTTGTATCAGTGTTGGTGAACACTGCAAAGGGCTTGGCAAAGTCTGGGTTTACCAGATTTACCGGGCCCTGGATTAGAGCCTCCTTCAGTATACAGAGAGCCCTCTGGCACTGCTTGGTCCAGACCACCTCGTCTGGCTTACTCCTCTCACATAGCTCAGGGATGGGGGCAGCTAGGGGGATAATGTGGGGTACAAACCTCTGGTAGCACCCCACCATCCTGATAAAGGCCTGGACTTGTTTCTTGGTCTGGGGAATGGGCCAATTTCTAATCATCTCCACCTTGCACTTTTTGGCTTTTACTGTCAGTCCTGCCTCCTTGAGGCAGCCCAGCACCCTCTTCACCTGGGACACATGTTCCTCCCAGGTCTGGCTAAAGACACACGTCATCGATGTACACCAGGGCCACGTTCTCCATCCCCCTCAGCTTGTCTAGAATCTCCCCAGGCCTAGGCATGGGGTAGGCATCGGACACGGTGATGGCTTTAAACGTCCGATAGTCCCCACAGAACCAGATCATCCCGTCTTCCTTGGGGACCAACCCCACGGGTGAGGCCCGTGGGCTGTTGAACGGCTGGATCACATCTAAAACTGACATGACCTTGATCTCTCTCTCCAGGTTCTGGGCTGCTTCCCCAGTGACTCTGAATGGGGAACACCTGATGGGAAGATTGGCTCCCACCTCAGGGAAGAGATCCACAGGGGATCTTCCCCCTTCTCCTTCCAGTCCTCCCTTTCCAGGTCCAGGGGTCTCCTCACTCTCCTCCCATACAGCAGCTTGAAAGGGAAGAACCCAGTGGATTCCTGGGGCACCACCAGCTGCCTCCCGATTCCCCCCAGTTCTACTTCCCCTTGGGGAGCCCATTCCCGGTGCAGGAATCCCTTCTCCCACAGGAATCTGTCCCTGCAGCCTTCCCAAGGGGGTTTGCAGCGCTGTGGGCAGCAAGTTCCCTCAGCTTCTCCAAGGAGGGATCCTTCTGCAGCTCGGTCTGGAATTCAGCTGCTGGGGAAGGGAGTGGGACCTGTTCCCTCTCGCTGGCTGGGCTTGGGGTCACAGTCCCCCTGAGCCCTGTCCCTGGTAGCTCCCTCCCTGCTGTGTAATCACTTCCCAGCAGCACGTCTGGACCAGGCAAACCTGGTTGGCAGCCGACCTGCCCTGCTGGTGTGTCCCAGTGGGGGCAGACAGCGAGCTCTCTGCTCTCCTTACAGCATTAGAGCCAGCATGAGCCCCTTCTCCGGTGTGCAGGGGGACGAGGAGCATCTCTCCGTCCCACTCAGCCCCAGGGGTCTGGTTACAGGTAGGCAGGAATCCTGAGCGTAGCAGCTCTTCCCCCCTGCCAGCCAGGTCATTTGCATTTTCACTGACCATTTCCCTCTTAGCCAATTGGTTCCCTGGATTCAAATTCAAATCCTCGGCTGTATCCTGTCCCAAAGAGACACAGTCATCCCCCAATAGGACCTCACAGCCGATATCCTGGAGAACCCCAACTACCAACCAGCCCGACCCCTCCTGGGTCTGCCTAGGGATCCGGGCCATAGGCAGGGCGAGGGCCTTCATCCCAGGGACCTTCACCCAGGTCACACAGCCCCTCAGCATCTGCGGCTGCACCACCCAGGGCCTGACACCAGTTCTCTCTGTCCCGGGGTCTCGCCACCCCAGACAGGTCTCCCCACCCCAGACAGGTCTCCCCATTGACCACCACCTTCCGCTCCCACTGGGGTCCGAGGGGCCTGAGGCCAGGAGACTCCACGCAGACATACAGGCCGGGGCCAGGAGTGGGAGCCCGTCCACCATCCCACCCATCTGGCTGACAGCATCTATGGCCTTGGGTCCCAGCAAGTGAGCTAGATACCGGGGATTTTCCACAGGGTCCCTGTGACAAAGTGGAAATGTTCTTAATGTTTCCTCTGAATACTGTGTGGGTGTCTCAGTTTCCCCTATGCAGTTCTTAAGTATCTAGGTGGTGGGATAAGGGTATATGGTTGTTGCAGAGCGAAGGGCCAGTGTACATAAATGCCTGACACTTTGTCTCCTGGCAACTGATGGCCTGGGCCCCTTCTCTGCAAAGGTGCCAACTGAAGGTGTTGGAGACAAAGAGGTCAGGTGGGCTGGGAAAGGGACAAAGCCCAGAGGAGGAGGGGGTTTTCAGTTTGGAGCTGGCTGGGGAAACGGAGGGGTGCCCAGACGGGGCTCTGGCCCCCCTGGGGCCCCAAGATGGACCTAACTGAGGGAGTCCTGTTGTCTGTACCTGCAAGCTCTGTTTTAGACCGTGTTCCTGTCATCTAATAAACCTCTGTTTTACTGGCTGGCTGAGAGTCACGTCTGACTGCGAAGTGGGGGGTGCGTGCAGGACCTCTGGCTTCCCCAGGACCCTGCCTGGGCGGACTCGCTGTGGGAAGCGCACGGAGGGGCATATGCTGAATGCTCCAAGGAGAGACCCAGGAGGTGAAGCCGTGTGAGCTTCTTGCCCTGAAGACAGTCTGCTCCAAGGGAGAGGAGGCTCCCCAAAGTCCTGACTGGCTTTGTGGGGAGCAGTTCCAGAGCATCGCCCGGGGACTCCGTGACAGTCCCCTTGGTTCAAATCGCCAGCCTGCTCAAAGGCAGTGTGGTGGGCATCCACACCCCCCACCCCTTCTTAACCAGGGGCAGCAATTTAGTATCAAGGTTCCCTGCGGAACTGGCAGCCCAGGGTCTATCCCCACTCACCCCTGGGAAGTCCCCTATGCCTCTCCGCTCCACCATTGCCAGTCCATGCTGCTGCTGCTTCTCCTGCAGCTTTTCCTCAGGCTCTCACTGTCTCTCACGGTCCTTTTGCTCTCTCAGACTCAGCTCCAATCCCATCTGTCTCTGATCCCCGGATGGGGAACCCAATCATGAAAACCCCCATCTGGTTGGGGACCAGACTCTTGGGGAGGCCTGGCTACCACTTCAGCTGCTCCCAGATTCTCTTGTAGCCCCATCTGGGTGAGGAATCTGCTCCTTAGAGCAGTCCTCGTCCTCCAGCTGCACGATTAACTGGACCTTGGTGAACTTTCCAATCCGTGACTTGCATCCGAAGAATTGGGTATTCACCCACGAAAGCTCATTCTGCAAAACGTCTGTTAGTCTATAAGGTGCCACAGGATTCTTTGCTGCTTTTCCAATGTGTAACCCTCTCTTTTTGCACAGGATTACAATGTCCTTCTTAAGGAGATGGTGATAGGCCATCACTCCGCTGTTCCCAAGTTGCTTTGGACTCACAGGCTTGTGTGCTCTTAGCTCCCCCATGGTTTCCTGGAAGAACCCCTAGTGTGGCAGCCCTTCTCGAGGTCACCACCTCTTTGCCAGGGTCGAGCTGCAGACTCCTCCGCCTCTGGGACCGCTCGCTGCCATCCCCAGGGGAAACCTGTTACTGCAAAAGTCCTTCTCTCTCCCAGGGTCAAGCCGCAAGCTCCTCCACCCCTGAGACTGCTCGCTGCAGTCCTCAGGGGGACGCCGTTACTCCAACAGTCCTTCTCACTGGTCACACCCTCCCAGGGGTTAAGCATAGNCCCCCCTGGGGCCCCAAGATGGACCTAACTGAGGGGGTCCTGTTGTCTGTACCTGCAAGACCTGTTTTAGACCGTGTTCCTGTCATCTAATAAACCTCTGTTTTACTGGCTGGCTGAGAGTCACGTCTGACTGCGAAGTGGGGGGTGCGTGCAGGACCTCTGGCTTCCCCAGGACCCTGCCTGGGCGGACTCGCTGTGGGAAGCGCACGGAGGGGCATATGCTGAATGCTCCAAGGAGAGACCCAGGAGGTGAAGCCGTGTGAGCTTCTTGCCCTGAAGACAGTCTGCTCCAAGGGAGAGGAGGCTCCCCAAAGTCCTGACTGGCTTTGTGGGGAGCAGTTCCAGAGCATCGCCCGGGGACTCCGTGACAGTCCCCTTGGTTCAAATCGCCAGCCTGCTCAAAGGCAGTGTGGTGGGCATCCACACCCCCCACCCCTTCTTAACCAGGGGCAGCAATTTAGTATCAAGGTTCCCTGCGGAACTGGCAGCCCAGGGTCTATCCCCACTCACCCCTGGGAAGTCCCCTATGCCTCTCCGCTCCACCATTGCCAGTCCATGCTGCTGCTGCTTCTCCTGCAGCTTTTCCTCAGGCTCTCACTGTCTCTCACGGTCCTTTTGCTCTCTCAGACTCAGCTCCAATCCCATCTGTCTCTGATCCCCTGATGGGGAACCCAATCATGAAAACCCCCGTCTGGTTGGGGACCAGACTCTTGGGGAGGCCTGGCTACCACTTCAGCTGCTCCCAGATTCTCTTGTAGCCCCATCTGGGTGAGGAATCTGCTCCTTAGAGCAGTCCTCGTCCTCCAGCTGCACGATTAACTGGACCTTGGTGAACTTTCCAATCCGTGACTTGCATCCGAAGAATTGGGTATTCACCCACGAAAGCTCATGCTGCAAAACGTCTGTTAGTCTATAAGGTGCCACAGGATTCTTTGCTGCTTTTCCAATGTGTAACCCTCTCTTTTTGCACAGGATTACAATGTCCTTCTTAAGGAGATGGTGATAGGCCATCACTCCGCTGTTCCCAAGTTGCTTTGGACTCACAGGCTTGTGTGCTCTTAGCTCCCCCATGGTTTCCTGGAAGAACCCCTAGTGTGGCAGCCCTTCTCGAGGTCACCACCTCTTTGCCAGGGTCGAGCTGCAGACTCCTCCGCCTCTGGGACCGCTCGCTGCCATCCCCAGGGGAAACCTGTTACTGCAAAAGTCCTTCTCTCTCCCAGGGTCAAGCCGCAAGCTCCTCCACCCCTGAGACTGCTCGCTGCAGTCCTCAGGGGGACGCCATTACTCCAACAGTCCTTCTCACTGGTCACACCCTCCCAGGGGTTAAGCATAGCTCCTTCGCCCCCTGAAACCGCCCCTCTCTGAGCCTTCAGCACGCCTGGTCCTTGTCAATCCCCCTTCGTTTTACTGCTCCCCAGTCACTTACTGCAAGAAGCGCCATTCACGGGGTGCAGTACATCCCACCACTGCCACCAGTTGTCACGGAGTCCCTGGGCGATGCTTTGGAACTGCTCCCTATGAAGCCAGTCAGGACTCTGGTGAAGTCTCCTCTCTCTGAGCAGACTGTCTTCAGGGCAAGAAGCTCACACGACTTCCACCTTCCTGGGTCTGACCCTGGAGCATTCAGCATCCTCTGCCCCTCCGTGCGCTTCCCACAGCGAGTCCGCCCAGGCGGGGTCCTGGGGAAGCCACTGGGTCCTGCACCCCCACTTCACAGTCAGACATGACTCTTAGCCAGCCAGTAAAACAGAGGTTTATTAGATGACAGGAACATGGTCTAAAACAGAGCTTGTAATTACAGAGAATAGGACCCCTCCGCCGGGTCCATCCTGGGGTGTGTGAAAGTAGAATGAATTATATCGTAAAAATAGAATGGATTAAATAAATGCTGTAGGTTCCTTTAAGCAGGAATGAGGAATGTTGAAATATAGTTGTCAGGAAGAGAAACATTAAGTTATAGAACAATGAGTCGCACCTAAGCTAATGGGACATTAACAGGAGATTGGTAAGAGTTAATAAGGAAATAAGATGTGTGTCTGGCCCCAGGAAAACTTATCAGTTTTGCTTCCTTTGTTTTCTTGTTAAGTTCGCCCCCCCTTTTATCTGTATAAATAAGACAGTCTGAGTCTTACATGGTNGGGGGTCCCGCTTGGAGCTATAAACCCTGGACTCGTACAGAGCTCCTTTCAGTTGTAAAAGGCTTTCCAAAGCCCCGGGAAAATCCTACCAAATTCGCAGAGGAATTTTTGTTAGTATGTGACACCTATGAACCCTCTGAGGCAGACCTCCTGCAGCTGTGCAAGCTACTTACCCCTAGTGAGCATGAAAAATGGCTCTCAGCAGCAAATTGGCTCACAGCTGACCGCCACTCTACCTTACCAGACACCGGTCCTAATGCTGAATACCGGAAAAAGTGTAAGGAGCGAGCTAAAAATCTCTTTGAAGCCATCCCTCGAGTATGGACTCCTAAAACGAACTGGACGGCCATACACGGCTGTAAACAGCGGCAGGGAGAACACCCGAGCGACTATCGCACCCGGCTAACTGACATTTTTCTGCAACATTCTGGTATACAGCAACCGGGTGAAAATGGACAGGGCGCCCTGGCTAATGCGTTTGTTAATGGCCTCCTACCTGCTGTTGGCAACATGCTAAAACGAATAAGTGTTGGGTGGGAGACCGAAACCATGGACAATTTGCAAACAGTGGCAGAGCACTGCCAACCTACTTTAAAAGGAAAGGAGGAACAATCAGCTCAACAGTTAATGGCCCTGCAAATACAGCATTATTCAGGGCAGGGCAAACAGTACCAGGGACGGGGAAAATACCAGGGACAGGGACATGGTCGAGGGAGGGGCTGAGGAACTGGATTTTCGGGTTATGGGGATGTTTGTAATTGCTGTAAGCAGCCCGGACATTGGAAAAACAAATGTCCAAGCCGGCCTGATAATTCTGTAAATAACCAATTAGGCCCCCTGCCGGCACAGCTCCTTTACTACCTCTCACTCCCATGGGTGAGTGTGTTTTGACTATTAATGATCTTTCTCTCCCTTTCCTGTAAATGATCTACTCCTCTGTTCCCCTTCGCTGTTTGCCTCAGAAACTGATTCTTTAGTGCTCCTGACTGCACTAGAAGAAGGGTCACAAGGCTTCTCGCTCTAAACTACAGCTCTGTCGAGCCTCTGTCACATAGCTTGGTTTTCTCCTCTCCCAGGGTTCCCGTACACTTTCTCACGCCCTCGTCCAGGCTATCCTTAGCTTTCCCCGACCCCGCTCCCCATGCCAGGTCTGAAAGTTTTTGGGCATGGCTAGATTTTGCAGACAATGGATTCCCCAATATGCCTCCCTT